>CM040400.1:3189676-3244676 GCA_022702515.1 Ilyophis sp. 1 JC-2022 | reverse complement strand
GGTGGAGGCTGGGGTGGTGGAGGGTGAGGTGGTGGAGGAGGCTGAGGTGGTGGAGGGTGAGGTGGTGGAGGAGGCTGGGGTGGTGGAGGCTGGGGTGGTGGTGGAGGCTGGCGGGGTGGTGGAGGCTGGGGTGGTGGAGGGTGAGGTGGTGGAGGAGGCTGGCGGGGTGGAGGAGGGTGAGGTGGTGGAGGGTGAGCAGCAAATTCTTTAGAACAAGAAACAGTGAAACAAGAGCAGGTCTGGCAAAAGCAATATGGGACAGACCTGACTCTCGCTCCATTAGTGATGTGCGCATGTGATTGGTTGAGTATGAGAAGATGTGTTTGCTGAGGCCAGTGCAGTGCACAGTGCAGTTAGGTATAGGTACACTCCCACAGTGCAGTTAGGTATAGGTACACTCCCACAGTGCAGTTAGGTATAGGTACACTCCCACAGTGCAGTTAGGTATAGGTACACTCCCACAGTGCAGTTAGGTATAGGTACACTCCCACAGTGCAGTTAGGTATAGGTACACTCCCACAGTGCAGTTAGGTATAGGTACACTCCCACAGTGCAGTTAGGTATAGGTACACTCCCACAGTGCAGTTAGGTATAGGTACACTCCCACAGTGCAGTTAGGTATAGGTACACTCCCACAGTGCAGTTAGGTATAGGTACACTCCCACAGTGCAGTTAGGTATAGGTACACTCCCACAGTGCAGTTAGGTATAGGTACACTCCCACAGTGCAGTTAGGTATAGGTACACTCCCACAGTGCAGTTAGGTATAGGTACACTCCCACAGTGCAGTTAGGTATAGGTACACTCCCACAGTGCAGTTAGGTATAGGTACACTCCCACAGTGCAGTTAGGTATAGGTACACTCCCACAGTGCAGTTAGGTATAGGTACACTCCTACAGTGCAGTTAGGTATAGGTACACTCCTACAGTGCAGTTAGGTATAGGTACACTCACACAGTGCAGTTAGGTATAGGTACACTCCCACAGTGCAGTTAGGTATAGGTACACTCCCACAGTGCATCACACATGATTGCACAACCAATATTTCAAACAAACGCAACAGGATTCTTGGACTATTAAAGATTTAACATGTTAGCTGGGATACCTTCAGGCGTTGATTCTTCCTGGCCAGCTTCGCCTTAACTTTCTCCATCTCCGCACGTGCTCCTTCCTCTGATGACAGAGCAAATTAAACATCACAAGTTTCTAATAACTTTAATTTTATTTTTGGTTTCTTGGATGTTCTTTTCTTATGAGCGGAAATCCAATCTTTATGACCACAGGGTGTTTCGTTTGACTGGATCCAATAAAAAATGTTGTTTAAATTTAATTGTAATTACTCTTACAATAGTTAAGTGCATTTTATCTAATCTAGACGGGTAGGGGTCATCCACCTCTACCCGAATAAAAAGAGATATATTCCTCCAAGTGAATGATAACTGCAAAACCAGACAGAAAGCGACTGAAGTCTGGACCCAGGTACAGACTGGCAGATCTACACAGCAGGTGGTTCAATCAGGGGGTGAGAAATAAAGTTAATATTTTGTCTGTCAACGGGTCTATTCCTGTTCTGGCGGGTAATAGGGATGGGTGATATAATGGTAGTGCTGTTAGCAGAGCAGACGCTTGTATCTTCTCACAAATAATCATCGGGAGACGAGAAAAACAGCGTGACTACTGCCCATTCAAACACAGCGTGACTACTGCCCATTCAAGCACAGCGTGACTACTGCCCATTCAAACACAGCGTGACTACTGCCCATTTAAACACAGCGTGAATACTGCCCATTCAAACACAGCGTGACTACTGCCCATTCAAACACAGCGTCACTACTGCCCATTCAAACACAGCGAGATTACTGCCCATTCAAACACAGCGTGACTACTGCCCATTCAAACACAGCGTGACTACTGCCCATTCAAACACAGCGTGACTACTGCCCATTCAAACACAGCGTCACTACTGCCCATTCAAACACAGCGTGACTACTGCCCATTCAAACACAGCGTGACTACTGCCCATTCAAACACAGCGTGACTACTGCCCATTCAAACACAGTGTGACTACTGCCCATTCAAACACAGCGTGACTACTGCCCATTCAAACACAGCATGACTACTGCCCATTCAAACACAGCGTGACTACTGCCCATTCAAAAACAGCGTGACTACTGCCCATTCAAACACACTGACTGCTGTTCCAAATAAAAGGGTCTGAACCACATTTCTGTAAACGCACAAACTTGGAGACAAACATCTAAGGAAAGAAACAAAGTTTCTTGAAAATGTAGAAAAAAAACATAGATTTTATTACCCATTATTAACCAAAGGAGATATTCCTCCACACA
The DNA here is from genome assembly GCA_022702515.1 of Ilyophis sp. 1 JC-2022. Classification (NCBI taxonomy): domain Eukaryota; kingdom Metazoa; phylum Chordata; class Actinopteri; order Anguilliformes; family Synaphobranchidae; genus Ilyophis; species Ilyophis sp. 1 JC-2022. The sequence continues at coordinate 3,242,329 of CM040400.1, read as the reverse complement.
TGTATTTATTGAATATATCCCCTCTATTTTAATAGCACAGTAGCCTATCATGCATAGGCATGCTTATGATTGGAAGAATTATGCAAACTAACTGATTAGTTTAACCGCTAAAAAAAATTTAATTCACAAACAAATCACAAAATAAATCAAGTATATAGTCTTGAATTACATTACATTACATTACATTACATTTATTTGGCAGACGCTTTTATCCAAAGCGACGTACAATTAGTGCATATTGAAGGTCATAGACACAATCTATGAATTCAATCAGAAGGAACAGCTGTCAATATATTTACCTGTAACTGCTAGACTCCAGGTACAGAGCGATCCAGAGAGTTAAACTTTCAGTGAGAAACCTTTGAGCTGATATTCAGAATGAGGTTGTGATCAAAATGTCGAGCGCATGGACCTGCATAACCTGAAGAGGGTTACGCAGTCTGAAAGTGAAAGCAGATCATGCAGAAAGTATTCAGGGGAAAACCTGAACAAGAAACACTCAAGAAACACTCCTCTCCACAAAAATGATGTACAGCTAAATGCAAAAGTATTGGGACAGTGACACATTTGGGTGGACTAAGATTTCCATGCTCATCACCCAATATGGATGTAGAAACCCTCAAATTAAAGCTGACAGTCTGTACTTTCATCTCATAGTCATTGGTTTATTTCATATCCAATGTGCCAGAGTACTGAGACGGATGTGTGCGGGTTGGACCCGTAACGCACGACTCAGAACACTAACTTGATAATAAATACCCGCAAGGGCTTTATTATGGGGAAATCCAAAAACGTAGTCACACAAGCAAAGTCCAAAAACCAATAAATCCAGCCAGACCAAAGATACAGTACCGAGGGAGAAGGCAGTCTCGAAATCGGTATCCAATCCATGCAAGAGTTCGTTAACCAGAGTAGCTGTCAGCGGAGCAGAAGTACAAAACAGGGAAAAAGCAAAGTTCGTAGTCGTGGGGCGTAGCAGGAGTCAGACCGAAGTCCTATCCGCGGGGCAGAGGTACAAACAGACAGCAGGCAAAACTCGTGGTCAAAAACAGGCAGTGGAAACAATAGGCAGGCAGTAACGATGGTCAATAAACAGGCTAGATCAATAAAGGTAGTCAAAACAATGGAAAACGCTCAAAAGTGACAATAGTAAACTAAGGCAACAATTTCGCAAAGACATGACATGAACACTGGGCGTGTTCGGCTAGAGCCGATTTACGTCATATCTGCGTCGGCCTGCATCGGAAACTGTGAAATGATACAACGACTGTGAGGCTAAAGTACAGACTGTAAGCTTTAATTTGAGGGCATTCTCATCCATATTGTAACTGAAGAAGGCTGGAGTACAGGCCTGGCATAGCATCACCAGTGAAGATACCCAGCATCTGATGATTTCTAAAGCTCGCAGACTTCAGGCAGTCCTTGCATGCAAAAGACATGCAACCACCAAGTATTATTCTTTCATAGCAACATAATTAATGATTAGGATTAATACACTTTCCCCTTATGTCACAAGGAATATATTCAATGCATTAACTGTACAACTCTAAAAAAAGGTCCCATGAAAGAGACATTTCTCATTTATATTGGTAGATATTCTGCAATAAAATATGCTTTAGAACCACCACTCAAAGGTCTATGAAAACATGCATGTAAGTTATGATACTTAACATAGCTACATAGATTCTCACATTACAATGTATGACTACCGATGGCTACGATGTCTTCTGGGTTTAGATGAACTAAAATGACATGTCTACCATGTTTGCAAGTCTAAACAGAGATGACAGGTGTAGTTTAGGTCATCTCATGAATTGACAGACAAGAAACAGCTGAATATGAGCAATAGAACATAAGCAGCCTAATGTTTACAGGTATATTACCATAACAGATGACAGCTTAGCTAAATAATTTAGTTATTCGACAATGAAAGGGCACCCAGCGCTTTAATTCCAATGGAAATGATACGTATTTATTCAAGAACTTTAATTGGAGTTTCACTGTGGCACAATTCAGGGTGATAGCCAAAGGCGCGTAGCAAAAGATAAATATTGACTACCCGAACAATACAAGTCATGAAATAATGTAAGGCAGTATTAAAACAACCTTCATTCGTTCTCCTCCATTTCTTCAAGATTTTGAAGTAAAAAGGACATCTGTGTCGCCTCCAAGTCCTCCGCAACCACAAACAACACGGCTAATTCCTCCATGTTGTTTTTCTCCCAGCCGGTTTCAGAAAAGTCCGAAACTGTCCCAGTTGGATCTGCTCAGGCGATTTTCATTTCCGCCTGAGGCAGGTAAGCCAACTGCTCACCGATGTCTTCTCGAACACGCCCACTGATCTTATATGCAGGTGTAGACAGGTGCAGACATTGGGCGTGTTCGAGCGCTGGGTGCCCTTTCATTGTCGAATAACTAAATTATTTCGCTAAGCTGTCATCTGTTATGGTAAACATACCTGTAAACATTAGGCTGCTTATGGTCTATTGCTCATATTCATAAACTACATAGCACACCTAGTACAGCCACTCCCTCTGTGTCCATTTACACTTCATGACACTGAGTGTAACTCCTTGGTGTTGATTCTTTACCCTGAGGAACTCCTTGGTGTTGATTCTTAGTTGTTGTATCTTTACGCTGAGTGTAAAGATACACTGTACACTCTTTTTTTAGGCTAGCTGGTAAGGGTAAAGTATTTTATTCACATGTATATATTATATTGAGGGTTTGTGGGTAAACTTGATGCGACTGCCTGAGGATGTTGGACAGGGGTGAAGAATTACAGACTTTGGAAGACAACACATTTTTGTGGTTTATTTTCAATCGGGCAGCCAAATGAAGGCTGTAGAACGAGGTGTGGAATCTTTATCCGAATCACAGGTGCCAAAACATGGAAAACCAGCAGGACCGGATCCTGACACCTTAGAGTCTAAATGTTCTGCACTCGTTCTCTCACTTACTTCCAGCCTCTGCTCCATGACCTTTAGCTCTCTCTGAGCCACCTCTGCTTCTGCTTCATATCTCTGTCTGTCAGCCCGGGTTTTGTCCTCTTAATGTGAACAAAAAACACAGACAGAAATTGCGGCAACAAAAAAACACACACATGTGATGTGATGTGCTGGATCTGTGTGTTTTTTATTAACTTGGAAATCACACACTTTTTTTTTGTAAACTTATCTCACTATTTTTTTAAACAAATAGTGAGATAAGTTAACAAAACAAGATAAGTATAAAAAAAACACAGATCCACCACAATTATGTGGTGTTTCCAGATTTCCAACATGCACAGAAACAGCTTGTTTTCCACCATGCACCTGTCTGAATGTGCATAATATTCACTGTACTGGCTCTCAGACATACAAACAGAACCTGCTTTTACAATGTACCCACTACGATGAGAACAGTCTTACCGAAAATCCAATCATCATTTATAGACTAACGAGAGTCTTAGCAGTTAGCACCACCTTAGCACCACCTTAGCACCACCTTAGCACCACTCACCCTGCAGAAGATGCATTCTCTGTGTCAGAACTTTGTCAGTCCTCCGAATATCTCTCATAGTCTCCTCTCTGTCCTTTAAAAAAGCCTCCAGCACTTGGTCAGCCTGTGACATAGTAGACAAGCACAAGATGCAATACCAGTCACGTGACAAGGAACTCATGTAACTCTCGTGTCTTGTTTTTCATGATGTTGTATTTATCACGTCTTACTGACTTAGCTTTAAGACTTAGTGTGTGTATTGGACTCAATGTTCAGGTCTATTATATTTGTGTAGATGTAGCTTTCCATGCTTCACATCCTTTCTAACAGACATTAATGTCATCAGATCATCAAAACGATATTTAAAGGTAGATTCTGTAGCTTTTGTGATTTTTGAATTTATTGTTATGATTTTGTGATTTATTACTTAATTTGTGTGATATTGTGATTTTTTAATTCACTGGTGTGATTTTATCTGGTTTTGTGCTCCCCAAGGGCTGATGCATGTACACAACAAACTGGTGGACCCTGTGAGCACCATGAAGGACTACAAGAACTGAGAGCTCATTTAATTTACCCAACGTAACTGGCGCATAACTCTGGGGTAATGGTAGGAAAAATCGATGAGGTCAAGGCCTTAATTCTTGTGTACTGTACAATGGCAGCCTGAGATGAGTATGCATTAGGTCACTATGAAGATGAGTATGCATTAGGCAGCCTGAGATGAGTATGCATTAGGTCACTATGAAGATGAGTATGCATTAGGTCACTATGAAGATGAGTATGCATTAGGTCACTATGAAGATGAGTATGCATTAGGTCACTATGAAGATGAGTATGCATTAGGTCACTATGAAGATGAGTATGCATTAGGTCACGATGAAGATGAGTATGCATTAGGTCACTATGAAGATGAGTATGCATTAGGTCACTATGAAGATGAGTATGCATTAGGTCACTATGAAGATGAGTATGCATTAGGTCACTATGGAGATGAGTATGCATTAGGTCACTATGAAGATGAGTATGCATTAGGTCACTATGAAGATGGGAATTCAAGATTTGCAAGTGTCCTCCACTACCCAGTCAAATTCTTCATCTGTTCATTTCAAAGTGAACTTTGAACTTTTCCAACACATTTCAGCGGGTCGCTTTACGGGATACCCCGCCCCCCCCCCCCCCCCCACCACCAGCCCCCCAAAAAATAAAAAAACACCCACCACATTTTTAACCCATTGTGGTGCTGTGTGAAAGGGCCGATTCTGTAGAGCATGTATTCTCAGTGAGGATATTTGGTTAGTATCAGTCAGTCATCAGTGAACATTGTGATGGCCGTCTGCCATTTTGTATGGAATGGCCACCTAAGCACTTTAAAACTCTAGCTATAGTATACTTTCCCCAGAGAACTCAAAATGGATCCATATCTCCTTCTAAGATGCATGTATTGACTGTTGAAAATAAGGATGGTTCTTGATTTCAATCAGGGAACAACTCTAGATGCCAAATAAATAGCTTTTAATCTCTGAAGTGTGTCTTAAGTCGTGATGTGGGCAAGGCCAGAATTTCTGCACATTCTTAACATTCCATTCCCTTGCCCAGTCTCTGTCTCTGTCTCTGTCTTTGTTGGGCTAACGTTTCTCGGTAAAGTTGTTACCTTGTATGAGGCAGTTCACTGCCGGTTTTCCTTGCAGAACTAGATCGGGCTATGCCGATATATTCTGATTGTATTTAACCATGTTGAGGCATTTAATTGTCTTTTTCCTCGTTGCTACTAGAGAAAAAAAGAAAAAAAGAAAAAGGAACAACTCCCTATTTACCCAGTGTGCTCTGGGGTGATGACCACCACGGATGCCTCCAAGACTGGCTGGAAGCTGTCTGAGTGCGTCAGGCATTGACCCACTTCCTCCCAGTGGTCCGAAACAGACAGATTCTCGTCCGGACAGGCAATTCCATTGTGGTCTCCTACATCAATTGATAGGGTGGGGTTCAGTCTCCTGCTGTGGGCACAGGCCGAGGGCATGTCCCTGAGGGCAGTGCATGGCAAAGAAATCTGCAGTTTTACAACCTGCTTGGTCGCAGATGGGACTGGCCGCAGGGCCTAGGGCCAGCAGTACTCGGAACACTTCAGGCATCGAAGCCCCCTCCATGAGGTTCATAAATTCTTTCTTCACTGTTTCATAAAAAAACTTTTGGGAACATCACAAACATGTTTTGATTTGCATCTTTGTAACTGAGCACTAGCCAAAGATTGTTCTTTGCATAGCAAACAGAAATTGGATCAAATAATAAAGCAGCTTTACAGAGATCCAGGACTGAACCCCCACAAGAACCTGAACCCCCCAAGAGCCTGAACCCTCCAAGAGCCTGAACCCCCCCCCCCCCCCCCAAGAGCCTGAACCCCCCCAAGAACCTGAACCCCCAAGAGCCTGAACCTCCCAAGAGCCTGAACCTCCCAAGAGCCTGAACCCCCCAAGAGCCTGAACCCCCCCAAGAACCTGAACCCCCCAAGGGAAAGGATGACTCTGGTCATGATGGCATATGAGCTAAAAGGCCAATGAGTGGCAATGCTAATTTAATTAGCACCTTTTTTGTAATTTCTGCCTCTACTTCATGCAATAATTGGGATCAATCCTATTTTAATTAATCATGCTCAATTAGCATTTTTGCACATAGAAAGTCAGTGGCAGTTTAGCATAATGGCTATAGGGAGCTGGGCTTTCAACTCCCAAGCTTGTAGGTTTCATTCCCAGGTGGGTCAGTACCCTTAAGCACAGTCAGTACTTGAGTTTGCCCTGAACTGCTTCAGTAAATAACCAGCTTTATAAAGGGATCGTTTGAAAAAGAGTGAAGATACTCGATGTAACACAAGTGTCGTTACGTATCACGCATGCGCCATCTCGATCTCTATGGTCTACATCAGTGGCGCCCAATCATGTGCCACGAAGGGCCGATAGTCTGCAGGTTTTCATTCCAACCAATCACTATATCTGCTGATTTCACTAATTAACACACCTTCAACCAGAGAGGAGGGAAAATCAGCAGGTGGAGTGATTGGTTGGAATGAAAACCTGCGTACTCTGGGCCCTTCGTGGCACATGATTGGGCACCACTGGTCTACATACTGCTGCTAGAGAACTGCTGCCGACACAGCCGTGCTGTGATTGGATGAGAGAACTGCTGCCGACACTGCCGTGCTGCGATTGGATGAGAGAACTGCTGCCGTGCTGCAATTGGATGAGAGAACTGCTGCCGACACTGCCGTGCTGCGATTGGATGAGAGAACTGCTGCCGTGCTGCAATTGGATGAGAGAACTGCTGCCGACACTGCCGTGCTGCGATTGGATGAGAGAACTGCTGCCGTGCTGCGATTGGATGAGAGAACTGCTGCCGACACTGCCGTGCTGTGATTGGATGAGTCTCATTTTCATTGTTTATTTCTGTTTTTCCTGGAAATTTACCATTTTTTCCTGATATCTTTAAAAAATAATAATAATCAAAACTGCTGAAGGGACCCTATGTCCTCGAATGTTTTATTTTCTTACATTACATTACATTACATTACATTCATTTAGCAGACGCTTTTATCCAAAGCGACGTACAGTATGTGCATACAGAAAGGTCATCGAAGTAACTACAGAACAGATAAGAAAGCACATTCTTCCCATACAGTAGCAGCTATCCCTAGTAATGAACACAATGCAGTTCACAGTGAACTGGGTAAATCAGCTCTAAAACAATTCTATTCTAACTATTATAAACTTGACTATCTTGAGTACACAGTTCAACAAGAACACAAACCATGAGGTCCTAGATAAGTATTAGTCCAGGTGGAGTCTGAAAAGGTGCGTTTTCAGGCCACGACGGAAAGTAGGCAGGGTTGGCATGGAACGTAGGGGAATGGGAAGTTCGTTCCACCACTGGGGAGCTAGGGTGGAAAAGCTCCGCAGTCGGGACGAGCGAGTAGGCTACAATCTGTTCATTTGCACAATAAAAGTTTTCAGTCAAATTCATTGATGCAGTTTTTTATGGTGTGTAATGGGTTTGGGCATATTTTTATCCTTAGGTTCATGATTTCAATTTTTTACTGCAGTCAAATGAGAAACAGATGAATAAAGAAATTATCCCAGTATCGAATCGCAATCCTTGGGGCCAAAACAAGACCTTTAGCACATGACCAATGATTGGCCATGGTATTCGTTTTGCACCAATCATTGCTTGCGTTATTAGTTTTGCATGTGTTAAAAGGTTTTGCACACACTAAACATCTTAGTAAATTGGGCCCGTGGTGTATCACATAAACACAAAGAATCGCAATATTATAGCGACCCAAGTACCCCATTGTGTACCCACCCCATAATATAATGCTTCTTTAATGCTGCACATCATTGTCAACTAAGACCCCGAATAACCTCATGGTGCTGAGTGTTAAAGGATAGACTGGAACAGCCCTTTGACATCATGGCTGTGTCCAGGACAGAGCCCTGTGCTGTGATAGGGTGGATTCCAATCGCTTATTTTATCTGTCCTCTTCTCCTCGGTCCTCGCCTGACCGGGAAATCGATCGAGGTTCGCCATCTTTAAGGACATTACAAACCGTTAAATGCTCCTCGGAAGAGCAAGGAGTGGGGAACGAGCTGGCTCCCGGAGGATGCATCGGTGAGGAAACACAAGCGTAGCCTTTGCAAAATCCTTTTCTCGGAACGTGTTGCGTGTATAAATTATCCACCACTCTCCACATCTACCATGTCGCAGGCACACGCCTACACAAATGCAATGTTACCTCATTTCCTCCATCCTCGTATCTGATCCTTGCATCCTTTCCTTGCGTCCTCCGTTGGGCGGAGCTAAGGAGCGAGGAAAGGATGCAAGTAGTAAAAATAAGCGATTGGAAGCCTACACAAGCCTACATTCTTGAAGGGAGGCCTGGCACTGAATGGCCCTCAGCAGCCACCGTACTTATACCCATCCCAGTCACATACAATGATTTATGAGATCAACACACAAAATGCAATCTTACAATTGATTATAATCTCATACACACATGACATGTAAACCTTAGAGTTTAACTTTCCCTTTTTGACAGTCATGAAGCATCCACACATTTTTCCCCCACAAGTATTATTTATTTATTGATTTATTTTTTTCATAAGAGTGCGTAGATACAAGTCTATATTTCATAATAATATAACAAACGTCCCCACCAACTTTGACAAAACCCCTAACCCTAACACACACACATTCAGCAGAGAAACTAAACTAAACACTGACAACAGAAGTCCTAACAGGGGGCACTGAGTATTGTCCCCCCTAAAAAATAAAAATCCTGTTTGTTGACCCCCAAAGTTGAAAAAAGATCTACATTCTTGTTTCCGAGGTTCACTTGTGTTCTGCAGGAAGAGTAATTAATGCTTACAAGCACAGCTGTGCTTCTGCTAATGATTAACCCACACCTTCAATCACAGATCAAACTAAATTAACTAACTTCATAGATAAAGTAGCCAAACTATTTGGCTCATTGAGGCCTAACATGAGGCTGTAGCGTGATTCTTCATTATGTCCACTTAACTCCAGCACTCAGGAAAGGACACAGATTCCTCCTTCGTTCTTTTCCCTCTCAGAGGAGATCTCGTAACTCAGATGTCTGATCTGAGAGCGCATTTGATCGGCCTTCTCCCTGTAGCCCTGTTCCATCAGGTCACGCTGCTCCTGCAGGAAATGAACATGGAGGATGAGGAGAACATGTATTTACTCTTCCTCCTGATGTCTCTGATTTGAGTTAAAGAAAGTGACAGCGGTGGAAAGTATCAATTGCTTTGTTTCTTTACTCAAGCACATTTTTACAGGTGTTGCTACTTTACTTGGTAGACTTTACTGTGAACCTTTTCTTTTACTCCACGACATTTTTAAAGAAAACGTCCTTTGATCTGATTTTAACAGTGACGCACTGTGTCTCCCTGTGACCGCTTATTCATGTTATTATTACACTGGTAAAAATGTGCAATTGTGGACGATCTCCTGGGGCCGTCCGTAGAGGCGTCCGTCTGTCAGTCCATACGTAAATCCCTGTGTGGACAGGTAACTGATTCCCACCATGGTCATGTGTTCTCTCTTTATCGGTCTAACCTGACACTCAAAAACGGCCATTTGTCCATATTGGTCCAGTAGAGTAGCTGGGTGTATATTGGTATGGTAGTGTAGCTGGGTGTATATTGGTATGGTAGTGTAGCTGGGTGTATATTGGTATGGTAGAGTAGCTGGGTGTATATTGGTATGGTAGAGTAGCTGGGTGTATATTGGTATGGTAGAGTAGCTGGGTGTATGATATGGTAGAGTAGCTGGGTGTATATTGGTATGGTAGAGAAGCTGGGTGTATATTGGTATGGTAGAGTAGCTGGGTGTATATTGGTATGGTAGAGTAGCTGGGTGTATATTGGTATGGTAGTGTAGCTGGGTGTATATTGTGTATATTGTGTATGTTGGTATGGTAGAGTAGCTGGGTGTATATTGGTACGGTAGTGTAGCTGGGTGTATGTTGGTATGGTAGAGTAGCTGGGTGTATATTGGTATGGTAGAGTAGCTGGGTGTATATTGGTATGGTAGTGTAGCTGGGTGTATATTGGTATGGTAGTGTAGCTGGGTGTATATTGGTATGGTAGAGTAGCTGGGTGTATGTTGGTATGGTAGAGTAGCTGGGTGTATATTGGTATGGTAGAGTAGCTGGGTGTATGTTGGTATGGTAGAGTAGCTGGGTGTATATTGGTACGGTAGTGTAGCTGGGTGTATGTTGGTATGGTAGAGTAGCTGGGTGTATATTGGTATGGTAGAGTAGCTGGGTGTATGTTGGTATGGTAGAGTAGCTGGGTGTATGTTGGTATGGTAGAGTAGCCAGGCTGGGTTAATACTGTACCCTCAGTTTTTGATCCATAACCCTACGGTTTTCCTCCTGGCCCACTTTCCGATCCCTCTCCATTTTCCGCCTCAGTTGTCTTTCATTCTCCTGGCGAGACCTTTCTATATCAATGACCCTTCTCTCTAGCGCCCTCTGCTGTTCGCTGGCTGCCGCTGCTCTCTGGCTTTCTCTCTCCAGTTGGGCTTTCTGTTCTGTGGGGCAAAGCAGCACATCAGTCACCCGCCATCTCCAAATGCAGTGTTTAGATGTTTCTTCACTTATACAATGTATGTAAACCTAATCCACATACCCCTTTGTTTCATGCACACAAGCTTGTTATTTTATTAAACTCAAATGATTACTACTTTTTCTTCCATAATAATCAGTATTAAACAAAAAACAATAAATTTCTCTGCAATCACACAGCTTGAGAGCACACAACTTTAACTTGTCATCATTTATAACCCCCAAGACAGAATGAACATCACTTCAGCTGGTCTCAGTGTGGCTGTGAACTTCCTTTAAGTTTATAACTTTATCATGTCGGACTAGAATACATTCCTTTAAGTTCCCCTCTCACCTTCAAGACGCCTCTGTTGTTCTGACAGATTTCTATCTGCTGTTAAAATTATTTTCCCAAGTTTTTTTTCCTCAAATAGGTATTCCCCCAAGGCTTGCTCTGCCTGTAACAAAGATAAGAAAAACTGAACATATTAACCCTCCTAAAGTCATTACACTGGCTTCCTGTTAGCTCCAGAATTACTAAAAAAATAATTTTATTGGTTTACAAATCTCTTACACTGTACGGTAGAGTAGCTGGGTGTATATTGGCATGGTAGTGTAGCTGGGTGTATATTGGTACAGTAGTGTAGCTGCATGTAGATTGATACAGTAGTGTAGCTGCATGTATATTGATACAGTAGTGTAGCTGGGTGTATATTGATATGGTAGTGTAGCTGGGTGTATATTGGTATGGTAGTGTAGCTGGGTGTATATTGGTATGGTAGTGTAGCTGGGTGTATATTGTTACGCAAGTGTAGCTGGGTGTATATTGGTATGGTAGTGTAGCTGGGTGTATATTGGTATGGTAGTGTAGCTGGGTGTATATTGGTACGGTAGTGTAGCTGGGTGTATATTGGTATGGTAGTGTAGCTGGGTGTATATTGGTATGGTAGTGTAGCTGGGTGTATATTGGTATGGTAGTGTAGCTGGGTGTATATTGGTATGGTAGAGTAGCTGGGTGTATATTGGTATTCTTGAGTAGCTGGGTGCATATTGGTACGCTAGTGTAGCTGGGTAGTGTAGCTGGAATATAATTAAATGTAGGTTGAGTGAGGGGTTTCATCATGCGATACCGCTTGTGTTCAGTCTGCAGAGTGCTGGATATGTTAACAAGAGCATTGAGTGCTGGAACTGCTGGATTCAGGATATATGCACATTTTTACTTAAAGGGTAACAAAGCACTAAAACCACTTATTTTAGATGATAACTGATACATTTGTTTTTTTTCTACGTATTACTGATTGTTCCTGGTCCAAATATTGACAAATTACTGCAGTCAGCGCAAAAAAGCATAAACTTTAAGAATCTGGCTCAAAAGGGTCTCTCGCGGTAAAATGTCAGGTACTGCACGTTCAATCTGTGATTGGCCAGAAATGTCTTCGCTTTCATATTCCTCCCTCCGTGACGAAAAAATAATCTATACAGCAAATGTCAGCGAAGCTGCGCCTCATTTTTTAAAACGAAGCTGCATGTAGGCTATTTATGCGACCAAAATGGTCGTGTACTTCTTGAAAAGTATGCTCCCGAATATACGCAGTGAAACCCCGGAAGTAAGTACATCATACGGGGTTAAGTATACTGCATTTCGAGAAAATTTCTCTAACTTTAATTTCTTGTCCGGTCTACTCAAGAAACATACTCAATAGTATGGAAGGGTGCTGATTCGAGCCAGCCCACAGGTTTTATCTGTCACCAATATGGGGGTGAGCTAAACCAAACCCTGTGACTAAATTGCTAAATGCATTCTGAACAGTGAAAGCAAAGCGCGACAACGGTTCCGTCTAATTCAAGAACAAAAACAGTCTCCAATAACGTGAAAAACCAGCATTACAGATGAGCTGAATTGAAGCAAACCTTTAAAAGGAGAAGGGAGGCAGAATTGGGGGGGCGCTAGCGCTGATATAGTCTGAGAGGAAGCCCGGGAGAGAGTTACCTTCACCCCTTTAGCCTTTTTGCTTTTGTATTCATTAACCAAGCTGTTCAGGTCAGCCTTAAATCGCTTATAACCCCCCGGCCTCATGTAGGATTCTTCCGGTCCCATGTCATTTCCCAGCTGGAGGAGTAGAGCTGCGCAGTGATTCCGAGACATCTCCGCGTTCTCTACACACTTCCCCTCATACACCTGCTTCACCCGCTCCTGTTAACGACAGAGAGACACACCTGCTTCACCTGCTCCTGTTAACTACAGAGAGACACACCTGCTTCACCCGCTCCTGTTAACGACAGAGAGACACACCTGCAGACAGGTAGACACACAGATTCCCTTGACCAAGCAGATGGTCAGCTCCACACTCTTCACATATGGAGCTATGGAGCCACGTTAGCAGAGTGGCTAATTGAGATGCTTATAAAAACAATTAGCTGACCGAATACACGAGAGCAGGTACACCTAACATAGATGAATATTATTTTTCGAATATTATTTTGAATGACACAAAAAACATATATCTTTGAGCAAACGACTGCAGCAGTTCCCACCTGGTACATTACACACAGACATGTTTAATTTATTTAGCTCAACTCGCAATCTAATAATTAAAGCTGGGTGTTTGTCACGGAAAATATTGGCAGAAGTCACGGCATGTCCTTGAAAATCTTTTCTTTTTTTAAAAGTTAATTTTATTACTTAATAGATTTTACTTGCAGCATGATTGACATAACATGTGCAACTGTATCAGCAGTAAGAAGGGCTTGAAGTTTCAAAGTCAGTTGGCAGTTTTCAGCCGGAAGGGACAAATAGCCTATGAGTGAAATTCAACAGGCTGGTGCATTTAATCACTTAATTCGGTCCATCGCGGAAAGAAAGAGCATGCTTTATTGCAATTAATTTAACAGAATATTGTTAGAAACAGGTTATGCTCAAATTGCATTACAAAAATAATAAAACAGGGTTGCCTTGTGTCCAACATGGTACACCAGCCCTCCAATGGAATGGAGTTGTGCATCTCTGGCTTTGTGAATGAACTCTCCACCCACAGACAAAACGGGCCTACAAACCATGAGTTTTGCTTGATACTTCTGGTCGTCGTCCTTGAAGGAGCGTTCCATAAAGAGCTGCAGCGCCTCCTTCAGGCAGCCGTCGTGAACGCTGGAGAGCACCTCCTCAGTCTTAGTAGGCAGTTTCACCCGCTTTCCCAGCAGCCGCCTGTAGAGGGCGAAAGACTCCTCGACCGCCTTCGAATTCTCGATCTGAGACAGCGCCGCCACTGCGTTCTCCAAACACGGCACGCTTCCGCTCCGAATGGCGTCTACGTACATCCTCGCCAGGTTCCCCAGCACTGGAGTCACACAGCGGTTACAGAAAATGACAAAAGATCAGCAAGGAGTCCAGGAAATTATTATATTTTGGCATGTACTGGAAAATGTACTTGATGTGCATCAATAATTCTAAAATGTATTATTCAATACTTTCCGGTATATTTTTCAATACTAAGCAAAATAGTTTTGGTGTGTAAAGGTAGCAGCCAACCTGTGACATATTTAGTTAAAGGCCGTTCCTTTAAAGAACAATTTATTTAGGCGTGCTATTGACCAGCCGGGGGCGCTGGTGCACCAGTATACAACCTTCTCATCCCTGGGCGTCACACGAGCCAATCGCGCATCGCCCTGCAGGGCTGCCAGCCCTTTTCTCTTTCACCCCATCCCAGTTCTATCAAACTTACAGGTCCCAGTGACTGTGATTCCCCCTTTAATGGTCTTCTCCTTGGAACAGCCGAAAATGTGGCTGCAGAAAGCAGAGGTTTGCTTCACAAACTGAGGGTCCAGTTCAGAATCTCGTAGTTGATCCAACACCTTCAGCTTCTCCTTGGAGCCGGGCGGGTCAAACACAAAGCACTTCCGGTCCGGGAAGTAGTTCCGGATGCATTCCCGGGCATCATTACTGAAGGAAATTCCTTTAGAGGTGCCTTGAGGAAAAGAAAGATGTAAAAAAAAATCTGAATAATTTTGTTATTATTACTTTTTTTAAAGACAAAAAAATCGCCAATGAGATAAGACAGCAAACCACAAGGTTTGAGAGTGGCCAGAGAATTGAGAAGCAGTGGCCAGCCAGTATCTATACTGGTGAACATAGTCGGTAGATGGAAGTCTCCCACCAACCTTTGGGAGAGGGTTCAGTGACAGACAGTTTCTGGTGTGACTCTCCCTCCATAAAGTTGTGGCTTTGCCAATCATCTCATTACAGGCATCTCATTGCCAATACATTACAGGCATTTAGGGGACGCTCTTATCCAGAGCGACTTACACAACTTTTTAATTTTTTTTAATTTTTATAATTTTTTTGCATATTATCATTTATACAGAGGCATTTATCATATTATCATTTATACCATTTATACAGCTGGATATATACTGAAGCGATTCAGGTTAAGTACCTTGCTCAAGAGTACAACGTGTCCTACCTGGGAATCGAACCTGGAACCTTTCAGTTACAAGGCCAGTTCCTTAACCATTGTACTACACTGCCGCCCCTTGCACTCACGTGATCTCATTGGGGGGACATTGATAGTGAAGTGGAGGGGGGTGGACAACATGTCCTTCTTTAGACAGCTCCTGAGACGAGTCTTAACTCTCTTGACTGCACTTGCCCCTCTTTGTCTCTGACCATTTCTTCAGGATGAAAGCAATGGGAGAGATACCATCACCAAGTAAAATACTGTTTGGCACCTTCCAGCCTCCAAGCATGTACTTGAAGTTTTGCCACTGAGCGATGGCTTAGAATAAATCAAAATTGAATTGGTTGCACAGGATGTGAATTTTATCATCTCCATAAGCCACAAACTGGTCTTCTGTGGGCTTTGGAAGACAGGTGGGATCAAAGATGGAGAAGGCCTGGAGCACAGGGCAGTCTTCTTTAAACCGATTGTCTAGGTTCTTCTCCATCTCTGCCGTGTAGGTGTGTACCACCAGGCATAGGAATTCATCACCTGCTGGAGCTCCAAGGCAGCATACTTTCCACCAGAGGCAGCATACTTACCACCAAAGGCAGCATACTTTCCACCAGAGGCAGCATACTTTCATTACATTTACATTACATTACATTTATTTGGCAGACGCTTTTATCCAAAGCGACGTACAATTAGTGCATATTGAAGGTCTTAGACACAATCTACAAAGCAAATCCAACGAAGCACAACTTTCTCACAACATAGGAGCTATCGCTAGTAGTCAACAGAATACAGTCGGCTATACATTCTAAGCTATGAAATAGCAAAACAAAATAGAAAATAAACAACAAGAACATACTATATATATTTGGCCTTATATATGTAGTTAATCAAGGTGGAGTCTGAAAAAGTGTGTTTTCAGACCACGACGGAAAACAGACAGCGTTTCAGCAGAGCGCAACGGAGTGGGGAGTTCATTCCACCACTGGGGAGCTAGAGTGGAGAAGCTCCGCAGTCGGGACGAGCGAGTGCCATTGACACGGAGGGAGGGAAGTGCAAGTCGCCCTGCACCAGCAGAGCGAAGTGGTCGAGCAGGAGTGTAGTGCTGGATCAAGTCCTGTAGGTAGGAGGGGCCTGACCTTTTGGCTGCAGTGTAGGCCAGGGTCAGAACTTTGAACCTGATCCTGGCCATGACTGGAAGCCAGTGGAGTGACCTCAGCAGGGGGGTGACGTGTGTGAACTTCGGGAGGTTGAACACAAGCTGAGCGGCCGCGTTCTGGACCAGTTGAAGGGGCAGAATGGCGCAGGCTGGCAGGCTTGCGAAAAGGGAGTTTCCACCAGAGGCAGCATACTTTCCACCAGAGGCAGCATACTTACCACCAAAGGCAGCATACTTACCACCAGAGGTAGCATACTTTCCACCAGAGGTAGCATACATACCACCAGAGGCAGCATACTTACCCCCAGAGGTAGCATACTTACCACCAAAGGCAGCATACTTACCACCAGAGGTAGCATACTTACCACCAGAGGTAGCATACTTACCACCAGAGGCAGCATACTTACCACCAGAGGCAGCATACTTACCACCAGAGGCAGCATACTTACCACCAGAGGTAGCATACTTACCACCAGAGGCAGCATACTTACCACCAGAGGCAGTATGCTCTGCATGATCACTGACCACATCATAATTATCTTTTAACCTGTCCTTAGTGGATTTCAGAGTAGGTTTTTGGCTTTTAACCTGGCCTTAGTGGATTCCAGAGTAGGGTTTAGGCTTTTAACATGGCCTTAGTGGATTCCAGAGTCAGTTTTGGGCTTTTAACATGGCTTTAGTGGATTCCAGAGTAAGTTTTGGGCTTTTAACATGGCCTTAGTGTATTCCAGAGTAGGTTTTGGGCTTTTAACATGGCCTTAGTGGATTCCAGAGTAGGTTTTTGGCTTTTAACCTGGCCTTAGTGGATTCCAGAGTAGGTTTTAGGCTTTTAACATGGCTTTAGTGGATTCCAGAGTAAGTTTGGGCTTTTAACCTGGCCTTAGTGGATTCCAGAGTAGGTTTTGGGCATGTGTAGCATGCAGTGGCGTTTATATATTAGGGGCAGTGCAGTGCCCCACCAGACGTGGCGCTGTTGTGCAAGATACTCGTAACGTCTGAACGTTGTGGCAAAATGTATTTTATATTTAATACAAAACAGTGATTCAATCGTGAAATTGGCGTGTATAAATATAATAAACTTGACTCACACTCCTATGGTGCTGTTTTTACAGATTTTTTTGTTGACACTGGCTGACTGACTCGGTGGCTGTCCGGGCTGACTGACTCGGTGGCTGTCCGGGCTGACTGACTCGGTGGCTGACTGACTCGGTGGCTGTCCGGGCTGACTGACTCGGTGGCAATCCGGGCTGACTGACTCGGTGGCTGACTGATTGATACTGGCGGTCTGATTAGCTCCGTGGCCCTGGCTTGCTCACTAGCACTTCCTGTCTCCTCAACAAAAAATACAATAAAAAACAGCTATTCTCAGTTCTAAGTTGAACAGTATACTATTATCAAATTATATAATACAATAAAGTACCAAATTAGATTACATCACACAATTCTAGCTATAATATTATTATATCCAGTGGCTTCGGGCACACCCCTAATGGATAGGTAGTTTAAACACAAATCTACCTGGACTTTCTGCTTGCCAGTAACTGTAATTACCTATAATCAATAGTAGCTAGGCTGCTATTCTTGATAACATTACTTTATTCAGTCGCTAGTTCTTGGAAGAAGGAAATATTTGCTAACGTTATATGATGTATTTATCGAGTTAGCTAGAACCGGCTACTCGGCTAAAAGTTACCATGCATGCCAGCTGCAGCCAGATAATGCCCCTGGTTCAGACTAACGCTACACAAACTCAGTGTTATGCAACAACAGAAAAAATTCTGTTGTTTTACCTGGACTTTTACATGACATTTTTACTGTAATGTTAGCTATAGAAGTCTGTAATCCTGCAATTGTATCTAGAAGACTTGCACGTTCACAATGAGGTCTGTGGAAGCAGTGGGGTGGGTGGGGTGTGTGTCTCTTCCTCTGTGGGCAGGGCCAAGGAATGTTATGACTGAAATGTTTTTGACAACAAATGCGACCGTTGGGAAAAAGTTTTGTATTCTAGCTTTAAGTCTCATTACAAGTTTAAAACTCTTGTTAATACAGACTTATGGTTTTGGTTTTTGCAGTGCAGAGGAGACTGATCAGAGAGATCAACTATTCCAGCTGGAGCAGTTTTATAAGATATTGCAAAACAGGGTCCAACAAGATCATATCCTGGTTGGCAATAGGTAGCACTATAATATATTGCTGGCTATGACTACCTATTGACAACCAGTAGGACTCGGTAGGACCCTGTTATTAACCAAAACTAATCTCTCTTCTGTTTTAGTACATTACAAAAATTTTAATACTGGACCTCAAATGTTACTTGACGGTGAGAGTTTAGCATCACGGTTGAGGAACTGCACTTACAATAAGGTTATAGGGTTTGATTCCCATACATGGCATTCCATTCACACGTCTTGCTGAGGGAATGTAGCTATTGAAATGTAAAACCGGGTGAACCAGTTTACCCTTTTTAAGCTTCAAGGAGTTCTCCAGGTACTGGTCTGCATTGACAGCCTTTCCGTCGATCTCCAGATCCAGAATGAAGTCCCTCACAGCCCAGACAAAGGTGGGGAAGAAGCGGCCGTAGTCGGAAGACGTCTCTTGTGCCTCCTCCTTGTTGGACTTCACCTTGATGTGCTCGGTTAGCTCTGTCACATAGCTGTATAGTTATTAAGGAAGAGCCATTGGAGATGCGAGATGTAGCGTTATTCATTGATCTGTCAAAGGCTGTTGATACAGTAGATCAGTGGTTCCCAAGGTGAGTCCTGGGCCCCGCTGTGTATGCTGTTTCATTCCAAACACAATTGCAATCCCTGAATTTTAACAAGCTGTTCATTTTTTCTTATTAAGGTGCTTTTTTCATGTTTGGAGAAATTATGTACCCTCTTAAACCATATTATGCAGAGACAATGCCATGCTATCAATGTCAAAGCTGCCATTACATCACCCAATAACATGCCAGCAGTAACCATAACATCACCCAATAACATGCCAGCAGTAACCATTACATCAACCAATAACATGCCAGCAGTAACCATTACATCAACCAATAACATGCCAGCAGTAACCATTACATCAACCAATAACATGCCAGCAGTAAACATTACATCACCCAATAACATGCCAGCAGTAAACATTACATCAACCAATAACATGCCAGCCGTAACCATTACATCACCCAATAACATGACAATAGTGCAATAGTAGGTGCAACAGGTAGAATAAGGACACGGTGCTTACTGCAGGGTCATATATACGCATGCGCTAAGCTTATGTGGTTGCTAGGATACTACAGGCTCATCTCTACGCATGCGCTAAGCTTATGTGGTTGCTAGGATATGGAAGGCTCATCTCTACGCATGCGCTAAGCTTATGTGGTTGCTAGGATACTGTAGGCTCATCTCTACGCATGCGCTAAGCTTATGTGGTTGCTAGGATACTGTAGGCTCATCTCTACGCATGCGCTAAGCTTATGTGGTTGCTAGAATACTGAAGGCTCATCTCTACGTATGCACTAAGCTTATGTGGTTGCTAGAATACTGAAGGCTCATCTCTACGTATGCACTAAGCTTATGTGGTTGCTAGAATACTGAAGGCTCATCTCTACGCATGCGCTAAGCTTCTGTGGTTGCTAGAATACTGAAGGCTCATCTCTACGCATGCGCTAAGCTTATGTGGTTGCTAGAATACTGAAGGCTCATCTCTACGTATGCACTAAGCTTATGTGGTTGCTAGAATACTGAAGGCTCATCTCTACACATGCGCTAAGCTTATGTGGTTGCTAGGATACTGCAGGCTCATCTCTACACATGCGCTAAGCTTATGTGGTTGCTAGGATACTGCAGGCTCATCTCTACGCATGCGCTAAGCTTATGTGGTTGCTAGGATACTGCAGGCTCTTCACAGCTTCGTTATTGATGGTACCCATGCTGTTGTAGACTAACGTGCTGCTCAGGAGGACGGCCAGAGAAAAGATCCAGGTGTCATTCTTCTCATCCCCCTGTTAGAAGGAAAACTCTTTCTGGATTAGGAAGAACATGCTTTACCACTCATGAATATGTTACCATTTTAACTGCGTGATTCGATTAAATTCAGGGGTATATTAGCGACTAGCGAAGTCACCGTGCGTAGCCTATGCAAGACAAGGGGTTTTACATGCAACAACATTGTAGCGATTTCTTAAAGGTAAACAAGGCAACAACTTGTCTTATGGGGAAATGCAACTTATTCATTTTACATTTGGGTGAGTACAGGCCCAGTGGCAGAATCAAAACAGACAGAAGGGCATTTGAGATTTTAAGTATTATAGTATAAAATATGTAGTGTTAGCCTACTACTAATAAGTTCAGCTAGCTACATAGTTACGTCATTGTTATCGTATCATAAGAGAAAATTATGTAGTCCATCGCCTACATCCCTTTTTGGACTGGATTTCTCCAGATAAAGTTAAAGGGTAGGTACACTCTAGATCACTTTTTTTTTTAGCTGTAAACATGTTTGTATGCCTACCTTATAATGAAATGTATTCATCCATTCCGTTATTTCAACAATTCTGAAATATTATTGTATATCATAAGAAACTGGCAAAAAGTGTCTTGTTGCTGCCCTCTAACGGTTGAAATTTTCTTTCTGCTCCCCACTCTGGCCCCGCCCCAATCATGATGCCATTGTACCTTTTTGGTAGATAATTGTTGCCGCCCACAACGGAAATAGCCGGCACCTGATTGGTTAGATGCACTATGGTCCTTTGATTTCGGTTCCACGTTTTTAAATCCAAACAACGCAACGTCCTGTTCATAAACTCTCTTATTCCACCTAAATAGTCCACTAAAATATGTTTCAGAAAATATTTGAGGTGAGAAATAGGCCATGCAGTTGCTGAATCTTGATTAATATTTGATGTGTCACGTCTAGTTTGACAGTTTGATCCGAGTTATACGAAATAATTCGTACATTGTACGTTCATTTATGCAGCTCCTCCGCCCCCACCCCTCTCCCTCGCTCACCCCATAAAATATTTTTCAAAATAGTGTAGTAGGTGGAGACAGGCTGAGACAGTGGGTGCACTTAATCTTTAAGTAGCCTATGTAGCCTAATAAAACATTTGTATGGCTTCTGTAGCCTAATTTAATGAATCAATTTGGACGGCCTGTGCCATGATGACCATGTTTTCGTTATAAGTTTCCTATTTTTACCTGCTCCTCTTTCCTTCTCTCCCATGGCCAAACAAAAAATGTCCTTCATGTACAGAAATATCGTACAATGAAGCCGTATGCAGAGATACAAATGTAAAACACAAAGACATTATAATAACCAATTATAATACTACAGCATTCAATTTCCTGTTCCGTTTGCATCCTTAACCCCCTGAAATAGTCGAAGATTGTTTGCTATAATTAGCTAGTTGATTGCTGCACATACAGTGCCCTCCACTATTATTGGCACCCCTGGTAAAGATGAGTTAAAAGGGTTATAAAAAATTCACTTGAAGTAAATTTATTCTGAGAAAAAAAATCCTGCATCAAGAAATAATTCATTTTAACAAAACCATGTGTGCCACAATTATTGGCACCCCTGCATTTATATATAGAATAAAGTAATAATTATTTTCATATTTGGTTGCATATCCTTGGCATGCCATGACTTCCTGATGTCTGTGACCCAACAACATCAAAAGACTCTTGATATCTTATTTTCAGGTACTCTTTCAAGCGATACTACAACGTCTCTGCATTTGAATGGATCTCTATGGGAATTGGGGGGTGGGACTAGATTTAGCTGTAAATGACACTGGAACAGTATGAAATACATGGCTGGCTAAATGGCTCTAAGTCATCATTAGTGATTTCAAACAAAATTGTGTTGCTGTTGATTTGACTATTATTTAGATTCAGCAGATACCACTAATTCTATTTAGCTAAGGTGGCTTACCCCATTTAGGGGGGGGCCCTTGTTATTTGTATACGAATTCCATTTGATTTTTTCGTCACACACGTACAGTGAGCACCATAATTTATTGGACAGTGACACATTTTCTGTTATTTTGGTTCTGTAATCTAGCACTTTGACTTTGAAAGGATACAATGACAATGAGGTTGAAGTTTTAATTTGAGGGTATTTTCTTCCATATCGGATGAACCGTTTAGAAATTATAGAACCTTTTGTACATAATCACCCCCATTTAAGGGCGTCAAAAAAAGTACAGAACCAAAATAACAAAAAATGTGTCACTGTCTGATGAATTATGGTGCTCACTGTATGTATAGCCCATCACTACAGAGAAATTTAATATTTTAACACCTTTGAGCAAATATTCAGACTGCTGCTATTGAACTGCCAGAGTGACCTAAGTGGAGTTACAGTGTAGGACTTCAGCTGGGGATGGTGACATTGAACATTCTGGAACATTGAAAACGCAGGGAGGTGATGATGTCATAAAGACAAGCGGGAGGTGATGATGTCATAAAGACAGGCGGGACGTGATGATGTCATAAAGACAGGCGGGACGTGATGCCCTACCTTTTCCACATCCCCCAGACCCTCAGTGTCCAGCAAGACCAGAGTGTGGTCATCTCTACAGGGGTGGGGCACACACCACATCCAGATGCCCTTCGTCTTAGACTGGACAGTGGAGCCCAAGGAGAACCCTGAAAATAGAGAACCCAGAAACTCTAGAACCCCGAGAACACACAGAAAGAACCCAGACACTAGAACCCTGAATAATCTTGATTTACCCAGGTCCTGGTGTGCTGTTGAATTCAGTATCCCTGTTCCCCTGCATATTCCCCAGTATGGATTTAAAACAAAATTGTGTTGTGTTTTTTTTTGCTGTCTTATTAATCTTCATGGATATTACTCAGGCCTATTATAACATTGGTATTTCTATTTTCTTATAAAGAACTTTAAGGATTAACCAGATGTGGTCCAGGAGAGAATGTAAATCGGTGAATAATTATGCAAAGATGGCTACTATGAATGAGAACATTGTCCGTATCACCATCATTCCGAAGACTTCACGTTGAATTTGTAATTTTCTAAGCTTTGCCGAAAGTTAAATATTGTTGCTGTTGATTTGACGTTAATACTATTATTTCTCGGCAGATACTGATAACGTGATAGGTTCCTTTTATGCAGGAGAAACAAGAACACTGAATTCACTGGAACAACTGTCTAGATATCTAGGCGAAGAGGACATCGGATAAAGTGAAAAACATAAATACAAATACATTTTCGGCAGATCAGAAACAAGCTGGCATGCTGTCAATAACGTTGCACACTCCCAATCCATACTTTCACATCGGGGCTGTGTCCAATCAGCACCCTATATACTTGTCGAGTACACTGGATTATAAAATTAAATAGCACCCTATATGCTTGGCGAATACACTGAATTATAAAATTAAATAGCACCCTATATGCTTGTCGAGTACACTGGATTATAAAATTAAATAGCACCCTATATGCTTGTAGAGTACACTGGGATATAAAATTAAATAGCACCCTATATGCTTGTCGAGTACACTGGGTTATAAAATTAAATAGCACCCTATATGCTTGTCGAGTACACTGGATTATAATATTAAATAGCACCCTATATGCTTGTAGAGTACACTGGATTATAATATTAAATAGCACCCTATATGCTTGTAGAGTGCACTGGATTATAAAATTAAATAGCACCCTATATGCTTGTCGAGTACACTGGATTATAAAATTAAATAGCACCCTATATGCTTGTAGAGTACACTGGGATATAAAATTAAATAGCACCCTATATGCTTGTCGAGTACACTGGATTATAAAATTAAATAGCACCCAATATGCTTGTCGAGTACACTGGATTATAATATTAAATAGGTAACATTTTCTCTAAATGTAGTTCCCTTAAATCAATTCAAATCATTTCCAGGGTTTCACCGAGTATATTCATGAGCATACTCTTCAATAGATAAGCTATAATATACGGCTGCAGACACCACCGCGCTCCGGTCCTGCCGCTCTCACACCCTCGGTCAGAGACGCCACCGCGCTCCGGTCCTGCCCGGTCAGAGACGCCACCGCGCTCCGGTCCAGCCGCTCTCACACCCTCGGTCAGAGCTTTCAGTCAATTCCAGTGTTTAATCAAATTCACTGGTCGGCGTTTGTTATTATTATTTTAAATCAAGGATATTTCATTTATTAATTTCAAATTTTAATAATGTAGCCTAGGCTATGCCTGTGTAGCCCAGGCCTACTCCGTTTCATTCAGACCAAGCCTTCAGTGATGTGATGGTTACAAGCATTCCAATAAAATCTTAGGATTGTTTTGAGGGCTTACACAAATCCGGTACACAAAACGAACAATGAATAAAGGCCCGTCCGCACCAAGAACGATAACTATCATGATAACTATAAATATATTATATAAATATGACGTCTTCTTTCAATAACAACAAAAACAACATGTGACATGTCAAGGGCGGGACGTCTTACGACACTTCTACCGTACGGTTGCAAATAGTAGGTCTATGGAGGATATTTTTTTTGCATACTGCATGTCGTGTACTAAACAGTATACAGTAAACAGAACAGTCTGCTAGTACACGGGACGCTGTAAATAGGCCTCTGATTCAGACACAGCCCGGATTTCAACAGTTTCTACTGTGTACTGTTTACTGCATACTGTTTAGTATGCAAAATGCAGGATGCAAAAGACATCCTCCATACTATTAACATTGAAAACCCAGGAATAAGTATATCATCTGGGGATTTTAAGTACACAACATTTAGAGAACATTTCACCATTTCAGCAGGTCTTAACTTTCTCATCCAGTATACTTGACAATCATACTCGATAGTATGGAAGGGGGTTGATTCGGACACAGCCTCAATAGTTTCAAAACCTTTTTTCAGAGTTTCAAAACGGTTTCAGTGTTCAAAACTCTGACACCCCAGATACCCGGACATATACTCTCATATACTATAGTCTGCTAAATATACCTGTGTGCTTCCCAGCCAGTCTGTTCATCAGGTAGGATTTGCCCGTGCGATACATGCCTACGATGGACACCACCACCACAGGCTGCCCGATTGACCTCAGAATGTCCAGGGCTTCCTGGTTCACCTGCAGCTTACCTCCAGTGGTATTCGTAATGAGACAGACAGGCTTCTGCATTGCCACAAACCGTCCCTGCCACAGACCCACGTGCATGTACACACACTTACACACGTACACACTTACACACACACACACACACACACACACACACACACACACACACACACACACACAAACACACACACACACACACACACACACAAACACAAACACACACACACACACACACACACACACACACGTGGATTATGATCACATCCAAGCTAATTCTAACGTCCATTTAGAATTAAGATTCAGTGTATTTCATAGCAGTCTGTGAAGGGCAGCAGTAAGGAGGAGCTAAATATCCAGTTACCAACCTAGTATCACACCTTTGTCTAACATTAACTCAGAGGAAATGTGTTTTGCACATTTGATCAGTTTAGGTTATGTAGGCCAACTGCTCACTCAGTACAATAATATCAGCTAACATCTCTCTCTCTCTGTGGTCTAGTTACCTTTGGTTTCCTCATGACATCCGTGATGTTAGCTGGAGGTGTTGAGGTGCATGAGTCTATATTTGATAATAATATAACATGAACATTACAAAACATTACAGTTTCTGAAGTTCACTTGTGTACATAAATGTGCATAAATACAGGACAAATAATTAAAGCATTACAGCACAGCTGTGCCTCTGCTAATGATAAACCCCGACCTTTAATCACCTATCAAACTAAATTAATCAACTTCATAGATAAAGTAGCCAAAATATTTGGCTCATTGAGGCCTAAAATGAGGCCATTCCTTTAACGTAATTCCTCATTATGCCACTTAACTGCAGCACTCAGAAAAGGATACAGAGTTTCTTACCTCTTTCTCCGACTCCTTTCTTTCTTCCAGACAAACAAGGGATTACGTCCTTGAACTTCTGCTTTTTGATCTCCAGTGCTGGAGGTCTCAAGGGCGGTGTGGACTCGGACTCGGACTCGGACTCGGACTCGGACTCAGATGGTGTGAACTTGAACTTGGACGGTTTGGACTCGGACTCGGACTCAGACTCTGACTCAGACTCAGATGGTGTGGACTTGAACTTGGACGGTTTGGACTCGGACTCGGACTCAGACTCAGACTCAGACTCGGACTCGGACTCGGACTCAGATGGTGTGGACTTGAACTTGGACGGTTTGGACTCGGACTCAGACTCGGACTCGGACTCGGACTCGGACTCAGATGGTGTGGTCTTGAACTTGGACGGTTTGGACTCGGACTCGGACTCAGACTCAGACTCGGACTCGGACTCAGATGGTGTGGACTTGGACGGTTTGGACTCTGACTCGGACTCGGACTCAGACTCGGACTCAGATGGTGTAGACTCAGACTCGGACGGTGTGGACTCGGACTCTGACTCGGACTCGGAAGTTGTGGACTCGACTACAAGGCTGTTGATCGCCTTTTGCAGCTGTTCGATCACAGTGCTCATTTCACCCACTTTCTTTTTCGGACATTTTCTAACCAGTGCACGCTGCGCCTGTATCAAATGAAGGAGAAGAGGAGATGTCTTTTATTAATTCATATGAGAGCGATTGCGCATAGGTATAGGTACACTCCCACAGTGCATCACACATGATTGCACAACCAATATTTCAAACAGACGAAACAGGACCTGCAACATGCCTGCCTGGAACATTGTTCTGTGGCAGAACACAATTGGAATCTAATCACAAAGTTCCACAGTGTTCTTGAACTATTAAAGATTTAACATGTTAGCTGGGATACCTTCAGGCGTTGATTCTTCCTGGCCAGCTCTGCCTTAACTTTCTCCATCTCCGCACGTGCTCCTTCCTCTGATGACAGAGCAAATGAAACTTCACAAGTTTCTAATACCTTTAATTTTATTTTAGGTTTCTTGGATGTTCTTTTCTTATGAGCGGAAATCCAATCTTTATGACCACAGGGTGTATCGTTTGACTGGATCCAATAAAAAATGTTGCTTAAATTTAATTGTAATTGCTCTTAAAATAGTTAAGTGCATTTTATCTAATCTAGACGGGATCTACACAGCAGGTGGTTCAATCAGGGGGTGAGAAATAAAGTTAATATAAAAATAGATTTTTGTCTGTCAACAGGTCTATTCCTGTTCTGGCGGGTAATAGGGATGGGTGATATAATGGTAGTGCTGTTAGCAGAGCAAAGGCTTGTATCTTCTCACAAATAATCATCGGGAGACGAGAAAAACAGCGTGACTACTGCCCATTCAAACACAGCGTGACTACTGCCCATTCAAACACAGCGTGACTACTGCCCATTCAAACACACTGACTGCTGTTCCAAATAAAAGGGTCTGAACCACATTTCTGTAAACGCACAAACTTGGAGACAAACATGTAAGGAAAGAAACAGTCTCATGAAGATGTAGGAAAAAACATTGATTTTATTACCCATTATTAACTGAAAGAGATATTCCTCCACATGTGTATTTATTGAATATATCCCCTCTATTTTAATAGCACAGTAGCCTATCATGCATAGTCATGCTTATGATTGGAAGAATTATGCAAATTAACTGATTAGTTTAACTGATAAAATGTTTAAAATTCACAAACAAATCACAAAATAAATCAAGTATATAGTCTTGAATTCAATCAGAAGGAACAGCTGTCAATATATTTACCTGTAACTGCTAGACTCCAGGTACAGAGCGATCCAGAGTTAAACTTTCAGTGAGAAACCTTTGAGCTGATATTCAGAATGAGGTTGTGCTAAAAATTTCGAGCTCAAGCTGCTTTAAATAAGTTATTCAAAGTGAAAGTGAAACCAGATCATAGAAATAGCCAGGGGAAACCAACTTAAAGAAACACTCCTATCCACAGTCCCCCCTCCCCCCTCCCCCAGCAGGCACCGCCCCTAAGGGACTTACGGTAACGAATTACGGCAATAAAATTATATACAGCTAAATGCTAAAGTATTGGGACAGTGACACTACAATTTCAGTATTGGGTGGACTACAAAAAAAACCCTCAAATCAAAGTTTTTGAAGATGATTAAACGAATGAATCCTCAATCCTTAAATTAATGGGCTCACACAATTTAGCGCTGATTTCCACCGGGTACACGGGTAAATGCAGAATTTCAAAGGGTGGGGGTTCATTGTTGATTATGAATGTTCAGATGTAACAAATTGCCAGGAATCTCCCAATGAACCGCTTCACTTTCTAATTGTACTAAACTTGTCATTTACACACAATGCAAGCCCAGCAAGAATCCACTCAATTGATCTGCTGTGACACACAATCACTGATAAAAGTGTGTCCCATTGTGTCCCATTGGCTGCGCAGAAAGGCATCGGGTGTAGGAGGTGCAGGAATATTAAAGATGTACACCGATATAAAGGCAGGTTTTATAGAATGAAAAAAGATTGAATTCATTAAATACTGGAAGAATAAAGTCAGCTCATCAACAGAATCCAATACCAGTCCATTTTAAAATTCCCCAAAAAGGTAATAAACACATTTCACGGTCCTTACTCTATTTGTGCCTAGTACAGCCTCTCCCTCTGTGTCCATTCACACCTCATAACACTGTAAATCACATATAAACTACATAGCACACCTAGTACAGCCTCTCCCTCTGTGTCCATTCACACCTCATAACACTGTAAATCACATATAAACTACATAGCACACCTAGTACAGCCTCTCCCTCTGTGTCCATTCACACCTCATAACACTGTAAATCACATATAAACTACATAGCACACCTAGTACAGCCTCTCCCTCTGTGTCCATTCACACCTCATAACACTGTAAATCACATATAAACTACATAGCACACCTAGTACAGCCTCTCCCTCTGTGTCCATTCACACCTCATAACACTGTAAATCACATATAAACTACATAGCACACCTAGTACAGCCTCTCCCTCTGTGTCCATTCACACCTCATAACACTGTAAATCACATATAAACTACATAGCACACCTAGTACAGCCTCTCCCTCTGTGTCCATTCACACCTCATAACACTGTAAATCACATATAAACTACATAGCACACCTAGTACAGCCTCTCCCTCTGTGTCCATTCACACCTCATAACACTGTAAATCACATATAAACTACATAGCACACCTAGTACAGCCTCTCCCTCTGTGTCCATTCACACCTCATAACACTGTAAATCACATATAAACTACATAGCACACCTAGTACAGCCTCTCCCTCTGTGTCCATTCACACCTCATAACACTGTAAATCACATATAAACTACATAGCACACCTAGTACAGCCTCTCCCTCTGTGTCCATTCACACCACATAACACTGTAAATCACATATAAACTACATAGAACACCTAGTACAGCCTCTCCCTCTGTGTCTATTTATACTTCATGACACTGAGTGTAACTCATAGGTGTTGATTCTTAGTTGTTGTATCTTTACGCTGAGTGTAAAGATACACTGTACACTCTTTTTTTAGGCTAGCTGGTAAGGGTAAAGTATTTTATTCACATGTATATATTATATTGAGGGTTTGTGGGTAAACTTGATGCGACTGCCTGAGGATGTTGGACAGGGGTGAAGAATTACAGACTTTGGAAGACAACACATTTTTGTGGTTTATTTTCAATCGGGCAGCCAAATGAAGGCTGTAGAACGAGGTGTGGAATCTTTATCCGAATCACAGGTGCCAAAACATGGAAAACCAGCAGGACCGGATCCTGACACCTTAGAGTCTAAATGTTCTGCACTCGTTCTCTCACTTACTTCCAGCCTCTGCTCCATGACCTTTAGCTCTCTCAGAGCCACCTCTGCTTCTACTTCATATCTCTGTCTGTCAGCCCGGGTTTTGTCCTCTTAATGTGAACAAAAAACACAGACAGAAATTGCGGCAACAAAAAAACACACACATGTGATGTGATGTGCTGGATCTGTGTGTTTTTTATTAACTTGGAAATCACACACTTTTTTTTTGTAAACTTATCTCACTATTTTTTTAAACAAATAGTGAGATAAGTTAACAAAACAAGATAAGTATAAAAAAAACACAGATCCACCACAATTATGTGGTGTTTCCAGATTTCCAACATGCACAGAAACAGCTTGTTTTCCACCATGCACCTGTCTGAATGTGCATAATATTCACTGTACTGGCTCTCAGACATACAAACAGAACCTGCTTTTACAATGTACCCACTACGATGAGAACAGTCTTACCGAAAATCCAATCATCATTTATAGACTAACGAGAGTCTTAGCAGTTAGCACCACCTTAGCACCACCTTAGCACCACTCACCCTGCAGAAGATGCATTCTCTGTGTCAGAACTTTGTCAGTCCTCCGAATATCTCTCATAGTCTCCTCTCTGTCCTTTAAAAAAGCCTCCAGCACTTGGTCAGCCTGTGACATAGTAGACAAGCACAAGATGCAATACCGGTCACGTGACAAGAAACTCATGCAACTCTCGTGTCTTGTTTTTCATGATGTTGTATTTATCACGTCTTACTGACTTAGCTTTAAGACTTAGTGTGTGTATTGGACTCAATGTTCAGGTCTATTATATTTGTGTAGATGTAGCTTTCCATGCTTCACATCCTTTCTAACAGACATTAATGTCATCAGTTCATCAAAACGATATTTAAAGGTAGATTCTGTAGCTTTTGTGATTTTTGAATTTATTGTTATGATTTTGTGATTTATTACTTAATTTGTGTGATATTGTGATTATTGAATTCACTGGTGTGATTGTATCTGGTTTTGTGCTCCCCAAGGGCTGATGCATGTACACAACAAACTGGTGGACCCTGTGAGCACCATGAAGGACTACAAGAACTGAGAGCTCATTTAATTTACCCAACGTAACTGGCGCATAACTCTGGGGTAATGGTAGGAAAAATCGATGAGGTCAAGGCATTCATTCTTGTGTACTGTTCAATGTACAGATGAGTATGCATTAGGTCACTATGAAGATGAGTATGCATTAGGTCACTATGAAGATGAGTATGCATTAGGTCACTATGAAGATGAGTATGCATTAGGTCACTATGAAGATGAGTATGCATTAGGTCACTATGAAGATGGGAATTCAGGATTTGCAAGTGTCCTCCACTACCCAGTCAAATTCTTCATCTGTTCATTTCAAAGTCAACTTTGAACTTTTCCTACACATTTCAGCGGGTCTCTTTAAGGGATACCCCCCCACCAGCCCCAAAAAAAACACACCCACCACATTTTTAACCCCTTGTGGTGCTTTGTGAAAGGGCCGATTCTGTAGAGCATGTATTCTCAGTGAGGATATTTGGTTAGTATCAGTCAGTCATCATTGAACATTGTGATGGCCGTCTGCCATTTTGTATGGTATGGCCACCTAAGCACTTTAAAACTCTAGCTATAGTATACTGTCCCCAGAGAACTCAAAATGGATCCATATCTCCTTCTGCATGTATTGACTGTTGAAAATAAGGACGGTTCTTGATTTCAATCAGGGAACAACTCTAGGTGCCAAATAAATAGTGTTTAATCTCTGAAGTGTGTCTTAAGGCGTGGTGTGGGCAAGGCCAGAATTTCTGCACATTCCTAACACTCCATTCCCTTGCCCAGTCTCTGTCTCTCTCTCTCCCTCTCTTTCTCTCCCCTCTCTTTCTCCTCTCTCTCTCCATGTCCTCTCTCTCTCCTCTCTCCATGTCCTCTCTCTCTCCATGTCCTCTCTCTTCTCTCTCTCGCCCTCTCTTTCTCTGCCCTCTCTCCTCTCTCTCCATGTCCTCTCTCCCTCTCTCTCCCCTCCCTCTCTTTCTCTTTCTCTCTCTCTCTCTCTCTCTCTCTCTCTCTGTGCATGCTGGGAGTTGGGTGTGTGTGAGGGTGCTGCGTGTGAGAGGGTGCTGTTTCTGAGAGCGTTTTGCTGGGGTTTCCCTTTTCCATTTTCCTTTTTCTCTTTTTCCCCATTAATGCAAGATTGACGACTTTTCTTTACTTTCGTAAAAATTTAAATCTATAGTTTGCGTAACCGACAGGTCTTTTATTTGCTCGCGGTTCGGTTGGGATGGCGTCCAGGGAGACGCCGTCCCTATCTCTCCGGCATGGCGTGAGGGTTATGCCCAAGCCATCGGTGACGGTGGAGGAGGTTCTCCTCGCCGCAGGCGAACAAGTTGGCCATGAAAATTTAACATACGCCTCGCGTATGAACAAAGCAGTAGTTGTGTTTTTAAAAGAAGAACACATTGTTAATAGTTTGATCGAGAGCGGTGTTTTTATTAACAATACTTTTGTACAGGTTTCTCCGCTAGCTGCCCCGTCCACGCGAATTATAATTTCAGGCGTGCCTCCGTTTATCCCTAATGCGGCGCTGGAGCGAGAGCTTAGGCGTTTCGGGAAGTTTGCAAGTGCGATCAAAGCTGTCCCCCTTGGATGTAGAGATCCGAAACTAAAACATGTTCAGTCTCTTAGAAGACATGTTTTCATGTTTTTAGATTCCCCTACACAGGATTTAAACGTTTCCTTCCGCGTTAAACACGAGGAAGGATCTTATATGCTATATGCCAGTTCTGGCAGTTTTAAATGTTTTGAGTGTGGAGATGTGGGTCACAAGCGCTTCGCTTGCCCACGTAGGCAACAGGCTCAGGGAGACGATGCAGCCGGTAGCCAGGCAGCAGGGCCTGGGCCTGGGGAAGGGAAAGAGCCCAGCGAACAGGCGCGACCGGAGGAAGCACATTCTGCTGGTAAGACTGATGTTTCTGCTGTAGTTACTGAAGGACAACCGGGGGATGCAGAGGTTGTACCTGAGGAGACGGCGGCAGCTGAAACGATAGTTGGGGCGAACGGTGTAACTGATACTGTGGAGAGTGGGGTCGAAAGTTTGACTAGGGATGATGCCATTCCCAGCACGAGTGAGCCTAGTCAGGTTAATCAGGAGGGGGAGCTGTCTGAGGTGCTGCTGAATGAGAAACGCAGGATTAGTGTACAGGAAGAAATCGAATCCGATTCAGAATCGGATATGTCTGTAGCGTCTGATCTTTGTTCTCAGGGTGGAGAGGTATATTCTCTCGATGAAATCAACGGATTTTTAGACGATACATATGGGAAACAAATACAAGTGAGAGATTTTTTCCCCGATCAAGCAAAATTCATTAGAACAGTCTCAGCACTGCAGAAAATCGTGGGGTTGGATCTCCTAAGCGATAAAAAGCGTTTTCGCTTAAGAAAACATGTAACGGCGATGAGAAAGGCAACTAAATTCGGAATTCATGGGAAAAAGAAAAAGAAAACGAAATAAAATTTAAATGATCACGTATCACAAGGTGCTTTATCTCCTCTATCTGTTTTTATTGACTGCTTCTCTGTCTCTTTTACTTAACCTCTACATGCAGGTTTTAAAGATTGGATCACTAAACATCAATGGTGGGAGGGATAATCACAAGAGGGCGTTAGTTGCGGAAATAATTAAACAAAAGAAGCTAAACGTCGTTTTCCTTCAGGAAACGCATAGCGATGAAGATAATGAGGTTGACTGGGGTCTATGGTGGGAGGGTCAGCATATCCTCAGCCATGGAACTAATTTCAGTGCTGGTGTGGCAATTTTGTTTTCCCCCAATTCAGGCATTAGTATTTTATCCACAATGGAGGTAGTGAAAGGGAGGGTGCTTTTAGTTAATGTAGAAATTGAGGGGAAAACAGTTTCATTTTTGAATGTGTACGCCCCTAATCAGGGATCTGAAAGAATAGAGGTTTTTAGAGAGATAAGAGGGGCTTTGTTACAGTGCAGGGGATGTATAGTAGCAGGAGGGGACTGGAACTGCACTGTGAATTTCACTGTAGATCGGACAGGGGAAGAGCCTCACATGCAGTCAGCCACATGTCTGTCTAGTCTGCTCACTGAACTGGAGCTGGAGGATGTATGGAGAAACAAGCACAAAGCGGTGAGGCAGTACACCTGGGTTAGAATGGCAAACAACACAATTAGTGCAGCCAGACTGGATAGAATATATGTGACAGCAGCTC
Organism: Ilyophis sp. 1 JC-2022; assembly: GCA_022702515.1. Taxonomy (NCBI): domain Eukaryota; kingdom Metazoa; phylum Chordata; class Actinopteri; order Anguilliformes; family Synaphobranchidae; genus Ilyophis; species Ilyophis sp. 1 JC-2022. Next base: position 3,208,072 of record CM040400.1, on the reverse strand, counting down.
ATATGGTTGGGTTAATGGGAAGCTTTATCTATCCTGTCGGGTTTACCGATCACCATTTGGTGACAGCGGATTTGCGCCTCTCTGACTCCCCAAGGGCGAAGTCATATTGGCATTTTAATAATAATCTACTGCAGGATAGTGTTTTTATAGAAAAATTTATATGTTTTTGGGAATTGTGGAGGGGGAAAAAATGTGACTTTGAAACATTAAGTCAATGGTGGGAGGTTGGGAAGGCCCAAATACGTGTATTTGTGCAGCAATATACATCTCACTCCTCAGCAAGCATAAGGGGGGCTGTCCAGATGCTGGAAAGGCAGATAAATGATATTGAGAGGACTTTGAACACCCAGGACAATCATAACAGTGAGGAGCTGCAAGGCAAAAGGAAAGAACTGAGTTTTTTGCTGCAGGAGAGAGTCAAGGGAGCCATGGTGAGAGCTCGATTCATGACACTAAAGGACATGGACGCACCGAGCTCCTTCTTCTTCAACCTGGAGAGATCGGTGGCGCAGAGAAAGCAAATGGCGTGTCTCCGCCTCCCTGGTGGGAGGGTGACTATAGACCCAGTGGAGATGAGGAGACACGCAGTGGTTTTCTATACGGAGCTCTATGGAGCACAGGAATGCGACCCAGACTGCACCACAGAACTTCTGCAGGGGCTGCCGCAGCTGGGGCCTGAGGAACGGGACGCCCTTGACTGTGAGCTCAGCCTGGAGGAGCTCACAACAGCCGTGAAACAGCTTTCACTAGGCCGAGCGCCTGGTATAGATGGGCTGACCTCAAATTTTTATAAGCAATTTTGGGGATGTCTTGGTGCTGATCTTTTTGAGGTCATGAGGGAGTGTTTTCAAAGGGGATCACTACCAGTTTCCTGGCAACGTGCAGCGCTCTCTCTCTTGCCAAAGAAGGGGGACTTGGCACTTTTAAAAAATTGGAGACCCGTCGCCCTTTTATGCACAGATTATAAATTACTGTCAAAACTACTGTCAAACAGATTAAAAAAATATTTAGGGCTATTGATTCACAGGGACCAGTCGTACTGTGTGCCTGACCGCACAATCATGGACAATCTGTTTTTAATGCGTGATGTGTTAGATGTGTGCAAGCTTTATGGACTGAATATTGGCATTCTGTCTCTCGATCAGGAGAAAGCATTTGATCGAGTGGATCATGGGTTTTTATTTTCAACTTTAAGAGCTTTTGGTTTTGGGGAGGTTTTTTTGTCATGGCTGGGGTTACTGTATGAAGGGGCAACATGCATGATCAAGGTTGGGGGTGGGTTGAGTCGCCCAGTCCCTGTTCAGAGGGGGATCAGGCAAGGTTGCCCTATCTCGGGTCAGCTCTACAGCCTGGCGATTGAGCCATTGCTCTGCCGTCTGAGGGACAAGCTCACAGGGTTCTCCCTGCCAGGAGCCATTCAGAGTCCTAGCCTGATAGTGTCTGCTTATGCAGATGATGTCAACGTTTTTATTCGAGGGCAGGGGGATGTTCAGTCTCTCACTGATTGTCTTGGGTTGTACGAAAGGGCATCTTCTGCAAAAGTGAATTGGGGGAAATGTGAGGCATTGCAGGTGGGACAGTGGCAGCAGGGGGGAGCTCCGAGCTTACCAGGGGGTCTTAGTTGGGGAAGAAATGGGATGAAGGTTCTGGGGGTTTTTCTGGGAACAGAGGGTTTCCAAAAACAGAATTGGGAGGGTGTAGTGGAGAAGGTGTGTGCCAGGTTGTCTTCATGGAAATGGTTGCTGCCTCAGCTGTCCTACAGGGGAAGAGTTCTGGTTGCCAATAATTTGGTGGCCTCGACTCTATGGCACAGACTAATCGTGTTGCAACCGCCGAGGGGGCTGATCCAGGAGGTACAGAAGCTCCTGGTAGACTTTTTCTGGTCCGGACAACATTGGATCCGAGCAGCTGCTCTATACCTACCCCTGCAAGAGGGGGGACAGGGCCTTGTGGACATTGCCTCAAGAATAAAAGCCTTCAGAGTGCAAACTGCTCAAAGACTTTTGTACAATAGTGAATTGAGCTGGCTGGAGCCTGCTCAAGTGTTGCTGAGGAAGGCTGGGCGGTTAGGCTACGATAAGCAGCTATTCTTGATTCAGTCTGAGGAGGCTGACCTGACTGGGCTCACACCTTTCTACCAGTCAGTGATACAGGCTTGGCAAGTTTTTAAAGCAACTCGTGCACATGCTGGAAAGCCGGGTATGTGGCTATTCGAGGAGCCACTGTTCTATAATAGCTTCCTACCCAGCAAAACCCTGTCTTCAGCTAGCCTACGATCCAGCCTGAGGGAGGCAGGGTGCATGAAGTTGGGGCATCTCATGAGGTCAATGGAAACATCAGTGGCAGTGCTCGGGGAGATGGCTGGCATCAGGTCCTCAAGGGTGCTGCAGAGGATAGTGGAAGAGGTCTGTGCGTCCCTGCCAGAACCCCTCAGAGCATTTGTGGAAAACTATACCCAAACTGACCAATGGGATGATGAATGTGAGTATGTTTTCCCTGCTTTAACTGTCACGGCTAACACGGGGGACTGGCAGGAAGGGCAGGGGCAACTGCTGTCTTTCAGGACCCCGGAGCTGGGGGAGTTTCAGGCAGTGGGAAAGAAGGCTGCATACTATGTATGTGTAAAAGTGTCTCAATTACGCTCACTGGCAGGGATGAAGGCGTCGAGGTGGGCCGAATTTTTTGGTCCAGACTCTTCCCCAAACGGCTGCTGGAGGTCCTTATATAAGCCTCCCGTTGAGAAACGGACAGCTGACCTCCAGTGGAGGATCATCCATGGGGCTATAGCCACGAACAGACATCTGGTGCACCTGGATCCTAGTGTTGGGGAGGGCTGTCCTTTTTGTTTGGAGTCAGAGTCCCTAACCCATCTGTTTTTACAATGCTCTCGCTTAGCGCAGGTTATTAGCCAACTGAAGAGTTTTTATCAAGGCTTGGGGGAGGAGTTCTCATTTGAGGATTTTATTTTTGGCCCAAGGTTCACGGTGAAGAAGAAACGCGTACAAACACTAATTAATTTTTTGTCAGGTGTTGCCAAATTAGCAATATGGAAAACGCGGAAGAATCAGATCAGAGGGATGGGGTCAGTAGACCCAGTGAAAATGTTCAAAGGGCTGCTTGCAGGCCGGCTCAAAGTAGAGCATGCCTACTACAGGCTCACAGGAAACCTGGAAGGTTTCAGTTATACGTGGGGAATTGGGAGTGTCTTGTGTACTGTTGATGGAAATGGAGAGCTGTGTCTTGCTTTGTGAACCTTTTTGTTTTCTCCCCATTTTTCTGTTTTCTTAGTTTCTGTTGCAGTTATGTTTTGTAAGTTTTTTTCCTTTTATTTCGATTTTGGTTGGCTTTTAATAGCCTGGAATGTTTAACAAAAATGTGTTAGTGTCACAATAAAGGTGGCTTAAATCTCTCTCTCTCTCTCTCTCTCTCTCTCTCTCTCTCTCTCTCTCTCTCTCTCTCTCTCTCTCTCTCTCTCTCTCTCTCTCTCTCTCTCTCTCTCTCTCTCTCTCTCTCTCTCTCTGTCTGCATGATGCTGGGAGTTGGGTGTGTGTGAGGGTGCTGCGTGTGAGAGGGTGCTGTTTCTGAGAGCGTTTTGCTGGGGTTTCCCTTTTCCATTTTCCTTTTTCTCTTTTTCCCCATTAATGCAAGATTGACGACTTTTCTTTACTTTCGTAAAAATTTCAATCTATAGTTTGCGTAACCGACAGGTCTTTTATTTGTCTTGTTTGCTCGCGGTTCGGTTGGGATGGCGTCCAGGGAGACGCCGTCCCTATCTCTCCGGCATGGCGTGAGGGTTATGCCCGAGCCATCGGTGACGGTGGAGGAAGTTCTCCTCGCCGCAGGCGAACAAGTTGGCCATGAAAATTTAACATACGCCTCGCGTATGAACAAAGCAGTAGTTGTGTTTTTAAAAGAAGAACTGATTGTTAATAGATTGATCGAGAGCGGTGTTTTTATTAACAATACTTTTGTACAGGTTTCTCCGCTAGCTGCCCCGTCCACGCGAATTATAATTTCAGGCGTGCCTCCGTTTATCCCTAATGCGGCGCTGGAGCGAGAGCTTAGGCGTTTCGGGAAGTTTGCAAGTGCGATCAAAGCTGTCCCCCTTGGATGTAGAGATCCGAAACTAAAACATGTTCAGTCTCTTAGAAGGCATGTTTTCATGTTTTTAGATTCCCCTACACAGGATTTAAACGTTTCCTTCCGCGTTAAACACGAGGAAGGATCTTATATGCTATATGCCAGTTCTGGCAGTTTTAAATGTTTTGAGTGTGGAGATGTGGGTCACAAGCGCTTCGCTTGCCCACGTAGGCAACAGGCTCAGGGAGACGATGCAGCCGGTAGCCAGGCAGCAGGGCCTGGGCCTGGGGAAGGGAAAGAGCCCAGCGAACAGGCGCGACCGGAGGAAGCACATTCTGCTGGTAAGACTGATGTTTCTGCTGTAGTTACTGAAGGACAACCGGGGGATGCAGAGGTTGTACCTGAGGAGACGGCGGCAGCTGAAACGATAGTTGGGGCGAACGGTGTTACTGATACTGTGGAGAGTGGGGTCGAAAGTTTGACTAGGGATGATGCCATTCCCAGCACGAGTGAGCCTAGTCAGGTTAATCGGGAGGGGGAGCTGTCTGAGGTGCTGCAGAATGAGAAACGCAGGATTAGTGTTCAGGAAGAAATCGAATCCGATTCAGAATCGGATATGTCTGTAGCGTCTGATCTTTGTTCTCAGGGTGGAGAGGTATATTCTCTCGAGGAAATCAACGGATTTTTAGACGATACATATGGGAAACAAATACAAGTGAGAGATTTTTTCCCCGATCAAGCAAAATTCATTAGAACAGTCTCAGCACTGCAGAAAATCGTGGGGTTGGATCTCCTAAGCGATAAAAAGCGTTTTCGCTTAAGAAAACATGTAACGGCGATGAGAAAGGCAACTAAATTCGGAATTTATGGGAAAAAGAAAAAGAAAACGAAATAAAATTTAAATGATCACGTATCACAAGGTGCTTTATCTCCTCTATCTGTTTTTATTGACTGCTTCTCTGTCTCTTTTACTTAACCTCCACATGCAGGTTTTAAAGATTGGGTCACTAAACATCAATGGTGGGAGGGATAATCACAAGAGGGCGTTAGTTGCGGAAATAATTAAACAAAAGAAGCTAAACGTCGTTTTCCTTCAGGAAACGCATAGCGATGAAGATAATGAGGTTGACTGGGGTCTATGGTGGGAGGGTCAGCATATCCTCAGCCATGGAACTAATTTCAGTGCTGGTGTGGCAATTTTGTTTTCCCCCAATTCAGGCATTAGTATTTTATCCACAATTGAGGTAGTGAAAGGGAGGGTGCTTTTAGTTAATGTAGAAATTGAGGGGAAAACAGTTTCATTTTTGAATGTGTACGCCCCTAATCAGGGATCTGAAAGAATAGAGGTTTTTAGAGAGATAAGAGGGGCTTTGTTACAGTGCAGGGGATGTATAGTAGCAGGAGGGGACTGGAACTGCACTGTGAATTTCACTGTAGATCGGACAGGGGAAGAGCCTCACATGCAGTCAGCCACATGTCTGTCTAGTCTGCTCACTGAACTGGAGCTGGAAGATGTATGGAGAAACAAGCACAAAGCGGTGAGGCAGTACACCTGGGTTAGAATGGCAAACAACACAATTAGTGCAGCCAGACTGGATAGGATATATGTGACAGCAGCTCATATGGTTGGGTTAATGGGAAGCTTTATCTATCCTGTCGGGTTTACTGATCACCATTTGGTGACAGCGGATTTGCGCATCTCTGACTCCCCAAGGGCGAAGTCATATTGGCATTTTAATAATAATCTACTGCAGGATAGTGTTTTTATAGAAAAATTTATATGTTTTTGGGAATTGTGGAGGGGGAAAAAATGTGACTTTGAAACATTAAGTCAATGGTGGGAGGTTGGGAAGGCCCAAATACGTGTATTTGTGCAGCAATATACATCTCACTCCTCAGCAAGCATAAGGGGGGCTGTCCAGATGCTGGAAAGGCAGATAAATGCTATTGAGAGGACTTTGAACACCCAGGACAATCATAACAGTGAGGAGCTGCAAGGCAAAAGGAAAGAACTGAGTTTTTTGCTGCAGGAGAGAGTCAAGGGAGCCATGGTGAGAGCTCGATTCATGACACTAAAGGACATGGACGCACCGAGCTCCTTCTTCTTCAACCTGGAGAGATCGGTGGCGCAGAGAAAGCAAATGGCGTGTCTCCGCCTCCCTGGTGGGAGGGTGACTATAGACCCAGTGGAGATGAGGAGACACGCAGTGGTTTTCTATACGGAGCTCTATGGAGCACAGGAATGCGACCCAGACTGCACCACAGAACTTCTGCAGGGGCTGCCGCAGCTGGGGCCTGAGGAACGGGACGCCCTTGACTGTGAGCTCAGCCTGGAGGAGCTCACAACAGCCGTGAAACAGCTTTCACTAGGCCGAGCGCCTGGTATAGATGGGCTGACCTCAAATTTTTATAAGCAATTTTGGGGATGTCTTGGTGCTGATCTTTTTGAGGTCATGAGGGAGTGTTTTCAAAGGGGATCACTACCAGTTTCCTGGCAACGTGCAGCGCTCTCTCTCCTGCCAAAGAAGGGGGACTTGGCACTTTTAAAAAATTGGAGACCCGTCGCCCTTTTATGTACAGATTATAAATTACTGTCAAAACTACTGTCAAACAGATTAAAAAAATATTTAGGGCTATTGATTCACAGGGACCAGTCGTACTGTGTGCCTGACCGCACAATCATGGACAATCTGTTTTTAATGCGTGATGTGTTAGATGTGTGCAAGCTTTATGGACTGAATATTGGCATTCTGTCTCTCGATCAGGAGAAAGCATTTGATCGAGTGGATCATGGGTTTTTATTTTCAACGTTAAGAGCTTTTGGTTTTGGGGAGGTTTTTTTGTCATGGCTGGGGTTACTGTATGAAGGGGCAACATGCATGATCAAGGTTGGGGGTGGGTTGAGTCGCCCAGTCCCTGTTCAGAGGGGGATCAGGCAAGGTTGCCCTATCTCGGGTCAGCTCTACAGCCTGGCGATTGAGCCATTGCTCTGCCGTCTGAGGGACAAGCTCACAGGGTTCTCCCTGCCAGGAGCCTTTCAGAGTCCTAGCCTGATAGTGTCTGCTTATGCAGATGATGTCAACGTTTTTATTCGAGGGCAGGAGGATGTTCAGTCTCTCACTGATTGTCTTGGGTTGTACGAAAGGGCATCTTCTGCAAAAGTGAATTGGGGGAAATGTGAGGCATTGCAGGTGGGACAGTGGCAGCAGGGGGGAGCTCCGAGCTTACCAGGGGGTCTTAGTTGGGGAAGAAATGGGATGAAGGTTCTGGGGGTTTTTCTGGGAACAGAGGGTTTCCAAAAACAGAATTGGGAGGGTGTAGTGGAGAAGGTGTGTGCCAGGTTGTCTTCATGGAAATGGTTGCTGCCTCAGCTGTCCTACAGGGGAAGAGTTCTGGTTGCCAATAATTTGGTGGCCTCGACTCTATGGCACAGACTAATCGTGTTGCAACCGCCGAGGGGGCTGATCCAGGAGGTGCAGAAGCTCCTGGTAGACTTTTTCTGGTCCGGACAACATTGGATCCGAGCAGCTGCTCTATACCTACCCCTGCAAGAGGGGGGACAGGGCCTTGTGGACATTGCCTCAAGAATCAAAGCCTTCAGAGTGCAAACTGCTCAAAGACTTTTGTACAATAGTGAATTGAGCTGGCTGGAGCCTGCTCAAGTGTTGCTGAGGAAGGCTGGGCGGTTAGGCTACGATAAGCAGCTATTCTTGATTCAGTCTGAGGAGGCTGACCTGACTGGGCTTACACCATTCTACCAGTCAGTGATACAGGCTTGGCAAGTTTTTAAAGCAACTCGTGCACATGCTGGAAAGCCGGGTATGTGGCTATTCGAGGAGCCACTGTTCTATAATAGCTTCCTACCCAGCAAAACCCTGTCTTCAGCTAGCCTACGATCCAGCCTGAGGGAGGCAGGGTGCATGAAGTTGGGGCATCTCATGAGGTCAATGGAAACATCAGTGGCAGTGCTCGGGGAGATGGCTGGCATCAGGTCCTCAAGGGTGCTGCAGAGGATAGTGGAAGAGGTCTGTGCGTCCCTGCCAGAACCCCTCAGAGCATTTGTGGAAAACTATACCCAAACTGACCAATGGGATGATGAATGTGAGTATGTTTTCCCTGCTTTAACTGTCACGGCTAACACGGGGGACTGGCAGGAAGGGCAGGGGCAACTGCTGTCTTTCAGGACCCCGGAGCTGGGGGAGTTTCAGGCAGTGGGAAAGAAGGCTGCATACTATGTATGTGTAAAAGTGTCTCAATTACGCTCACTGGCAGGGATGAAGGCGTCGAGGTGGGCCGAATTTTTTGGTCCAGACTCTTCCCCAAACGGCTGCTGGAGGTCCTTATATAAGCCTCCCGTTGAGAAACGGACAGCTGACCTCCAGTGGAGGATCATCCATGGGGCTATAGCCACGAACAGACATCTGGTGCACCTGGATCCTAGTGTTGGGGAGGGCTGTCCTTTTTGTTTGGAGTCAGAGTCCCTAACCCATCTGTTTTTACAATGCTCTCGCTTAGCGCAGGTTATTAGCCAACTGAAGAGTTTTTATCAAGGCTTGGGGGAGGAGTTCTCATTTGAGGATTTTATTTTTGGCCCAAGGTTCACGGTGAAGAAGAAACGCGTACAAACACTAATTAATTTTTTGTCAGGTGTTGCCAAATTAGCAATATGGAAAACGCGGAAGAATCAGATCAGAGGGATGGGGTCAGTAGACCCAGTGAAAATGTTCAAAGGGCTGCTTGCAGGCCGGCTCAAAGTAGAGCATGCCTACTACAGGCTCACAGGAAACCTGGAAGGTTTCAGTTATACGTGGGGAATTGGGAGTGTCTTGTGTACTGTTGATGGAAATGGAGAGCTGTGTCTTGCTTTGTGAACCTTTTTGTTTTCTCCCCATTTTTCTGTTTTCTTAGTTTCTGTTGCAGTTATGTTTTGTAAGTTTTTTTCCTTTTATTTCGATTTTGGTTGGCTTTTAATAGCCTGGAATGTTTAACAAAAATGTGTTAGTGTCACAATAAAGGTGGCTTAAATCTCTCTCTCTCTCTCTCTCTCTCTCTCTCTCTCTCTCTCTCTCTCTCTCTCTCTCTCTCTCTCTCTCTCTCTCTCTCTCTCTCTCTCTCTCTCTCTCTCTCTCTCTCTCTCTCTCTCTCTCTCTCTCTCTCTCTCTCTCTCTCTCTCTCTCTCCCTCTCCCTCCCTCCCTCCCTCCCTCCCTCCCTCCTCTGAAGGCAATGCTGAAGAAGTGTTGGCATCAGCGCTTCCCGGGCCATTATGTAACGTTCTGTCAACATTATTACAGCGTTGGAGAGGTTCTGATAGCTGTTACACACTCAGCATCTCACCGTGGAATGTTCTTGCTCCGGGCATGCTAGATTCTTTTCAGTTTTGTTTTTTTTCTAACTTTTTCCAAAACCTTTTATATCAGAGTTGGGATGATGTATTCTTTGACTTCTTTCTCTTTGGCAAACTGGTTTTTTTTGTTAAAGTAATCTTGTCACCTGGGAGGGGCAAGGAGGAGGATGGAGTGGTCATTTAAAATTTCTTATTTTATCTTCCACAGGGTGACAAGTAATGGTTAATTTGTTTTTATTGTAAGTGCATTGCCTTTTACACCCAATGGATGGCGCCACAAACAAATTCAATCTCATCCGTGCCAATCAGTTTCCATTTCTTAGATTCCAGTTTTCTCTCCTGCCAATCTCTCCGTCCATTGATTTCATTTTTTAAATGTAAACTCCTACACGGTTAACTAAAGTAATAGAGTAAAGCAGTGCCATGGGGAACCAGCAAGATGATGCCCTATGTGTTGCTCACTAGCAGGTGTGTCCGGACACAACAGAACCCTGTGGAACCCTGGCCAACTGCCACACACTCCATCTCTGGCAGAACCTGGGCATTAGCTTCCCTCTGCCACAATCTCCCAGTCATGGCCAGTGGCAAATGGCAATTTCTCCACACTCACACACCTGGGCCATGTCTGAATCAGCACTCTATTGAGTAGCCTTGGTGAGTAGATAGGACAAAAAAAGTAATTGAGTAGGCAAAGATTTTTGAAATTGCAGTATACTTGAAACACCAGGATGTCACACTTTTGGGGTTTCACTGAGTAGATTTGGGAGCACACTTTTTAAGAAGTACACAAACATTTTGGTCATATAAATATGACGTGAAGCTTTGTTTTAAAACAATTAGGCGCAGCTTCGCTGACGTATCCCAATTTAGCTGTAAAACCGCGGAAATGGTGGGATGTCTTATGACCTGCTTACGACACTTCCAAAGTACGGTTGGAAAATAGTATGGCGGATATTTTGCAGACTGCTAAACAGTGCACATTAAACAGCACACTTCTGCCAGTGCACTGTACGCAGGAGACAGGGCGCAGTAGATAGGGCGCAGTAGATAGGGCTCTGATTCAGACACAGTGCACTGTACGCAGGAGATAGGGAGCAGTAGATAGGGCTCTGATTCGGACACAGTGCACTGTACGCAGGAGATAGGGCGCAGTAGATAGGGCTCTGATTCTGACACAGTGCGCTGTACACAGGAGACAGGGCGCAGTAGATAGGGCTCTGATTCAGACACAGTGCACTGTACACAGGAGATAGGGAGCAGTAGATAGGGCTCTGATTCTGACACAGTGCACTGTACGCAGGAGACAGGGAGCAGTAGATAGGGCTCTGATTCTGACACAGTGCACTGTATGCAGGAGACAGGGCGCAGTCGATAGGGCTCTGATTCAGACACAGTGCACTGTACGCAGGAGATAGGGAGCAGTAGATAGGGCTCTGATTCTGACACAGTGCACTGTACGCAGGAGACAGGGAGCAGTAGATAGGGCTCTGATTCTGACACAGTGCGCTGTACACAGGAGACAGGGCGCAGTAGATAGGGCTCTGATTCAGACACAGTGCACTGTACACAGGAGATAGGGAGCAGTAGATAGGGCTCTGATTCTGACACAGTGCACTGTACGCAGGAGACAGGGAGCAGTAGATAGGGCTCTGATTCTGACACAGTGCACTGTATGCAGGAGACAGGGCGCAGTCGATAGGGCTCTGATTCAGACACAGTGCACTGTACGCAGGAGATAGGGAGCAGTAGATAGGGCTCTGATTCTGACACAGTGCACTGTACGCAGGAGATAGGGAGCAGTAGATAGGGCTCTGATTCTGACACAGTGCACTGTACGCAGGAGACAGGGTGCAGTAGATAGGGCTCTGATTCTGACACAGTGCACTGTACGCAGGAGACAGGGTGCAGTAGATAGGGCTCTGATTCTGACACAGTGCACTGTACGCAGGAGATAGGGAGCAGTAGATAGGGCTCTGATTCTGACACAGTGCACTGTACGCAGGAGACAGGGTGCAGTAGATAGGGCTCTGATTCAGACACAGTGCACTGTACGCAGGAGACAGGGTGCAGTAGATAGCGCTCTGATTCTGACACAGTGCACTGTACACAGGAGACAGGGCACAGTAGATAGGGCTCTGATTCAGACACAGTGCACTGTACGCAGGAGACAGGGTGCAGTAGATAGGGCTCTGATTCTGACACAGTGCACTGTACGCAGGAGACAGGGTGCAGTAGATAGGGCTCTGATTCTGACAGTGCACTGTACACAGGAGACAGGGTGCAGTAGATAGGGCTCTGATTCTGACACAGTGCACTGTACGCAGGAGATAGGGAGCAGTAGTTAGGGCTCTGATTCTGACACAGTGCACTGTACGCAGGAGACAGGGTGCAGTAGATAGGGCTCTGATTCTGACACAGTGCACTGTACGCAGGAGAGAGGGAGCAGTAGTTAGGGCTCTGATTCTGACACAGTGCACTGTACGCAGGAGACAGGGTGCAGTAGATAGGGCTCTGATTCTGACACAGTGCACTGTACGCAGGAGACAGGGTGCAGTAGATAGGGCTCTGATTCTGACACAGTGCACTGTACACAGGAGACAGGACACAGTAGATAGGGCTCTGATTCTGACACAGTGCACTGTACGCAGGAGACAGGGTGCAGTAGATAGGGCTCTGATTCTGACACAGTGCACTGTACGCAGGAGACAGGGTGCAGTAGATAGGGCTCTGATTCTGACACAGTGCACTGTACACAGGGAGCAGTAGATAGGGCTCTGATTCTGACACAGTGCACTGTACACAGGAGACAGGGAGCAGTAGATAGGGCTCTGATTCTGACACAGTGCACTGTACACAGGAGATAGGGAGCAGTAGATAGGGCTCTGATTCTGACATAGTGCACTGTACGCAGGAGACAGGGTGCAGTAGATAGGGCTCTGATTCAGACACAGTGCACTGTACGCAGGAGATAGGGCACAGTAGATAGGGCTCTGATTCTGACACAGTGCACTGTGCACAGGAGATAGGGAGCAGTAGTTAGGGCTCTGATTCTGACACAGTGCACTATACGCAGGAGACAGGGCGCAGTAGATAGGGCTCTGATTCTGACACAGTGCACTGTACACAGGAGACAGGGAGCAGTAGTTAGGGCTCTGATTCTGACACAGTGCACTGTACACAGGAGACAGGGAGCAGTAGATAGGGCTCTGATTCAGACACAGTGCACTGTACACAGGAGATAGGGAGCAGTAGATAGGGCTCTGATTCTGACATAGTGCACTGTACGCAGGAGACAGGGTGCAGTAGATAGGGCTCTGATTCAGACACAGTGCACTGTACGCAGGAGATAGGGCACAGTAGATAGGGCTCTGATTCTGACACAGTGCACTGTACGCAGGAGACAGGGTGCAGTAGATAGGGCTCTGATTCTGACACAGTGCACTGTACGCAGGAGACAGGGAGCAGTAGATTCTGACACAGCCCTGGTAACTAAATGTCTAATGAGAGCAGACAGAGACTGTCACTGACAAGTTGGTCAGTGTAGAATTTCCTAGCTTACTTGACTTTCAGGGATTTGCACATTCTGGTTATTTGGACTCAGTGTGAGTTTGAACAATAGGAGGAAAAGCAGCCATCAGCCCTGATTTCATAGTGTTGACGTTTCACTGGCTGTACACTTCTATCAGATCTGTACCCTCAGGATGTGCTCCCATTGGAAACAAGCCCTTTCATTACCATTATACTACACTGCCACCCTAAAAACACACGTAAAAATGTGGAAATTCACAAACTCAATTACTTCCCAGTTTACAGTACATGGTACAGTAGTCACAGGTTTCTTGTGGTTCTAGAATCTTTACCTGTCCAGAGAGATACAGGTGTGGTGGTGTGGAATCAGCCCAAAGGACAAAAGGAATTGAACAAATATCACAGAGTAAAATTAGTCACAGAAGTGGACGAACAGCCAAACAGGAAAAGAATAAGTGAGACCTGACATGTCCCCAACCTGCGTATTTTTATTATTTTTTTTATTTATTAAATGGTCCAACCTGCCGACATTTTGGTAGCTTGCTAACAACATAGAAGCAAATAGTACTTTATAATTTGAATTAGCCGACACTAAAAAAAACATTTCGCCACCCTTTGGACTCATATCATGGCCGGGTAACTACACTACCCAGAGTTCTACAAAACTTCAGTTGTGCTTTAAAGGCATCACAAGTTAATAATGCAAAGTTTCCATATGCGATATAAAAGGGCATTTATTGCGACAGAAGACACCAAGGAACTCTGGGGTGCTCTGGAAATTTAATGGGGCAGACTTTTCAGTTACATCATGGCTGTGACCAAGTCCATCTATAAGGGCAAAGGGCTCTAGTGCTGTGAGACACACAAGCCTACATTCTTCCAGGGTGTCGCAGGCCTGGCACTGATTGGTCCTCAGCAGGCACCGTACTTATACCGATCCCAGACATTCTCTTTTACAAGCGTGCAACTCCCTCGGCATTTGAATTTTAGGTCAGAAATTGCCTTGTATAATGAAATGTGTTTAACTGATAGAAACGATTATATATTCCAGTGTATGGTGTGCAGATGCTATACAAATCATATTTGATAGTAATTAAACTAAACGGCACTTTCCCAAGGTCCACTTGTGTACTGGAAATATTCTGCATAAACGCAGGAAATTGTTCATTTTTTTTTTTTCATATGACAACACAACTGTAGCCCAGGCCTACCTCTGCAAATGAACCCATTGTTACGAACAGAAAGCCACTTGTTAAAATAACCAAGAGGTATAAAAGGGTCAACGATGAAAGTGCCTTGAAATCCGTAAAAACTATTAAATCTATATTCTTTCTTAATTAAAAAAAAATGTTTTAAGTCAGAGGCAAAAACAGGTTTACTGTTACAAAAAGAGTTACATTGCACTTTAGTTTCCCCTTACACAGAGAGGTTTCCTGAAAAGACAATTTCACAACGGCAGCTTACGCCTGTGTTATGAAATATACATTCCATTCATGTTGCACATTTAGGACATGTAGACCATTGCACCACTCACACCGAGACCATCACAACGATATCAAACATGAGTAGGTCTAAGTTTGTGTTGCCATGAGAATCCCCATCTCTACATAGTTTTTCAGATGTGATTGATATTAATGCCACAAAGGTCCCAGAATTCCTGTTGAGAATATTACATTTACACCCTAGTTATCCCTGTTAATTCAGGTACGTTAACTGGATGTATTTGCTAATGTAACTCAAACTCAACAATACATGATCATCTCTCTGGAAAAAGAGTATATAATGTATGTTCCAGTGCCCAGACTAGTTCCAGTGTATACTGTATGTTTTAAGGCTTTTTGAGGACAAAAGCAATCTATAGCCATGTTGTGTTGTGTGTGAAAATATGTTTAAGGACAGAGATTTGACCTGCCCTGATAACGTCATATGGGGACACTGTTTGTATGCTTGTCTTTACGACAGTCCAAGCGTTTCTTCTAGAATCATGACATCCTAGGACATAGGTGTCAAACTCCCGGCCCGCGGGCCAAATCCGGCCCGCCACGTCATTTTATGCGGCCCGCGAGAACTTAAGTATCTGACGCGTGTATCTACGTGGCTGGTTAACGGGGATTTACTTTTACGATACAACAGACAAACGCAGACGCACACCCGCGGTACATACGTTAAATAAAACGTTAAATGTAAACACTTTTAAGGTCAATTGGTTAAAAAGATGTCTTAACGATCCTGTTTCTGTTTGGTATTTCATCCCAAATTATATTTTCAGCAAAGTTGGAGGTCTTTCTTTTCTTTTGTCTTGCAACTTTCTTCCGAACAAATTGCCCATCAAGTTATCGAAATTTCACCAGCAAGCCCTTCTAGCTTGGAAGTTGGCCTTTGTACACAACTTCTCGCCTCACAAAGCTTTTCTCTGGAATAATTGTGACATAATGATCAGAAACAAATCCTTATTCTTTCCTACTTGGTTCCAAAGAGGTATAAATTATGTTCTTAATCTTTTCGATGACTTTGGTAATATGCTGTCTTATGAACGGTTTATGTCTGTGCAGTTTCCCTATTCCATTCAAAGATTTTAAATCGTTAACTCGTGTTATTCCTGCTGGAATAACCCAACTTGTGAAAAGCCATTTAAGTTATAGTGAGAACAGTATAACACAACCTCTTTTGATGTTAGATGGAATTAAACTAACAGATATTAAGTGTAATAATAAGCATATTCGCCAGACTTTTCAAAGAAAAAATAAGATTGTTCCTAGAGGCAAATTTTTCTGGAGATCACAATTTGAAAATATTAATTGAAGAGCTTGGCTCTTACCCTATAAATACTGTATTCCAAACAAAGCTAAGGTAGTACACTTCAATATTTTACATAAGATATAGCCTGTCAATTGCCTTATTGCTAAGTCTGCAGACATTGATACGTCTTGCTCTTTTTGCAATCATAATATAAACTCCTCAAAAAAAGTTCGGAAACGTTATTTCGGTCGATTATTCCTCCCCTTTAATAATACCAATTGGTATTGTATTTTATATCGTTGGAAAGCCTGATTAGTCACCTTTACAACGAGGTACAACTTGTAAGGATCGTGCATTCGTGGAATGAGCAACACAGCTAACCGTGTGGGTAGCGGCCCAAAAAAATGTGCCAAAATCCCCTGCAATATTCTTCTGTTGGTATTCACTCTCGTTTTGAGTTGCTTGGTGGACTGGATGATTGCACTCTCCCACAGTAATAAGGAAAAAACAACACATATTGGCCATTTTTACACTTTATTCATTTTACACTGTCAGGGACCTCAGTAGCGTGTGGAAGATCCATACGCAGCCACAACAGCTTGGCACCTCCTCCTCATGCTGGTCACCAGCCTGGTCACACACTGCTGTGGGATGGCATCCCATTCCATCCCACTGGCATACACCTGCCAGCACTTGAAGCTCAAAACGAGAGTGAATACCAACAGAAGAATATTGCAGGGGATTTTGGCACATTTTTTTGGGCCGCTACCCACACGGTTAGCTGTGTTGCTCATTCCACGAATGCATGATCCTTACAAGTTGTACCTCGTTGTAAAGGTGACTAATCAGGCTTTCCAACGATATAAAATACAATACCAATTGGTATTATTAAAGGGGAGGAATAATCGACTGAAATAACGTTTCCAAACTTTTTTTGAGGAGTTTAGAAACTATCTCATCTGTTTTTTGACTGTGAAATATCCCCAAAATTTTGGAAAGACCTACTTATGTTTTTGAAGCTGCTAACTGTTTATTCCTTCACTCTAAAGGACGTTATATGTTACTATGATAATCCAGTAGATGGCACTCTTGAATTTGTCGTCAACTTCATTATTTAATTAATTCTTAAATTAAAAAAAAAAAGTAATTGTATGTGTATAAATGTATTGTATACTTTAATAATATGAACCTTGATATTTTGTATGTGCTAATATTCTTACCTGTTTGTTTGTATTATTTGTTCAATAAAAAAATAAAAAAATAAATAAAAAAAACGTTAAATGTAGTTTGTATAAATTTTTTTTAAAAAGGCGATCAAAAGATTGTCGAAAAGAGTTTTTGAAGTACACACAAGATCCCGGTAACACAAGTACAGTCAAAATCTGAGCCCTCGTCACAAGAAAAAAAGGGCACCTTAAAGAAAGATAGCACACACAAGTGATGCACCAGAATAATGCAGCAAAATAGCCACAAGTGAAGATACCAGCGAACAAAAAAAGGTAGTCAGTTAATCGTGAAAGAACGGCATATAAAAGCCGCAAAGTATGCTGCTTGCACAATGCAAAGGAAGGCTATAAAACCGGCTTTAAACGGAAATAAACCGCGCATTAGCGACTACCACAGTAACAACTTCGTCTAACAAACTACAAAATGTAGTAATCAGCTGCAAAACAACCTGAACGCCACAGTAGTATCTTAAAACCAGTCATCATGGCAGCGTGCGTGAAGAAAGCCAAAGTTGGAAAAGTTCCCGGGCTGGAAAGCGCCGCAAGTAGGCTACTATGCGCCTGAGAAGTCCTTCACAGGTGTCTGCAATTTCCAACCCAAATGAGCAGAAAGAAACAGGTTAGCACACTAAGGGGGGTTCTTCTTCTTCTTCTTTGGAGTTTAACGGCAGCTTGCATCCTTTGCGTTGCATTACTGCCATCTTCTGGAGCAAGTTAACTCCTACAGTGTCCGTTTTGTCAAACTCTTCCCATCAGTCCTGTTCTCTTGAGATATGTGCTCAAATATTTCCTGCCTTGTCCACTCCCACCACACTCCAGAATGTATTTTAAACTGTCTCCTGTTATGCCTGCTCTTTCCATTCCATCCATCATGTCCTTTCTTTCTAATACATATTTCCTGCAGTTAACAAGAACGTGCTCTACCGTTTCTTGTTCATGACACTGTTCACAGAGTCCAGTTGGATGTTTCCCTATAATTCTGAGAGTCCCGTTTAAGTTACTATGTCCTATTATAAGTCTGGTCATCACTACCTCCTCTTTCCTATTTCCTCCTCTGTTTCTCTCCCTACCCACTCTTTTTTGTATTGTATGTAGTTGTCGTCCTCTTATCTCCTGATCCCAGTACTGCTGCCACTCTTTATAGATTTCCTTCCTTGCTATACTCTTTCCTTCTGCTCTAGAAAGTACAATTGCGGTGTCTATGTTTTCTTTTCTAACAGCTCGTTTGGCTAATTTGTCCACTTTCTCATTACCCTTAATACCCATGTGCGCAGGAACCCAAATGAATGTGACCACAGTGCCTTGTTTTACCACTCGTGAATGTATTTCCATTATTTCAAATAATAGGTCTTGGCGATTACTGGATGTACCTAGCTTCAGACTGTACAGAGCGGATGCTGAATCGCTACAAATCAGAGCTCTGCTAGGTTTGGCTTGTTCACCCCACTCTAAGGCCATCCATATGGTGTACAACTCAA
>CM040400.1:2967265-3189176 GCA_022702515.1 Ilyophis sp. 1 JC-2022 | reverse complement strand
GTCATTTCCCAGCTGGAGGAGTAGAGCTGCACAGTGATTTCGAGACATCTCCACATTCTCTGCCCACTTCCCCTCGTACACCTGCTTCACCCGCTCCTGTTAACGACAGAGAGACACACCTGCTTCACCCGCTCCTGTTAACGACAGAGCGACACACCTGCTTCACCCGCTCCTGTTAATGACAGAGAGACACACCTGCTTCATCCGCTCCTGTTAACTACAGAGAGACACACCTGCAGACAGGTAGACACAGATTCCCTTGACCAAGCAGATGGTCAGCTCCATACTCTTCACATATGGAGCTATGGAGCCACGTTAGCAGTACCCACCTGGTACATTACACACAGACATGTTTAATTTATTTAGCTCAACTCGCAATCTAATAATTAAGGCTGGGTGCTTGTCACGGAAAATATTGGCATGTCTTTGAAAATCACGAAAATCTTTTCTTTTTTTAAGTTAATTTTATTACTTAATAGATTTTACACGCATCATGATTGACATAATATGTGCAACTGTATCAGCAGTAACAAGGGCTTGAAGTTTCAAAGTCAGCTGGCAGTTTTCAGCCGGTAGGGACAAATAGCCTATGAGTGAAATTCATTAGGCTAATAGGCTGGTGCATTTAATCACTTAATTCGGTCCATCACGGAAAGAAAGAGCATGCTTTATTGCATTTAATTTAACAGAATATTGTTAGAAACAGGTTATGCTCAAATTGCATTGCAAAAATAATAAAACAGGGTTGCCTTGTGTCCAACATGGTACACCAGCCCTCCAATGGAATGGAGTTGTGCATCTCTGGCTTTGTGAATTAACTCTCCACCCACAAACAAAACGGGCCTACAAACCATGAGTTTTGCTTGATACTTCTGGTCGTCGTCCTTGAAGGAGCGTTCCATAAAGAGCTGCAGCGCCTCTTTCAGGCAGCCGTCGTGAACGCTGGAGAGCACCTCCTCAGTCTTAGTAGGCAGTTTCACACGCTTTCCCAGCAGCCGCCTGTAGAGGGCGAAAGACTCCTCGACCGCCTTCGAATTCTCGATCTGAGACAGCGCCGCCACTGCGTTCTCCAAACACGGCACGCTGCCGCTCCGAATAGCGTCTACGTACGTCACCGCCAGGTTCCCCAGCACTGGAGTCACACAGCGGTTACAGAAAATGACAAAAGATCAGCAAGGAGTCCAGGAAATTATAATATTTTGGCATGTACTGGAAAATGTACTTGATGTGCATCAATAATTCTAAAATGTATTATTCAATACTTTCCGGTATATTTTTCAATACTAAGCAAAATAGTTTTGGTGTGTAAAGGTAGCAGCCAACCTGTGACATATTTAGTTAAAGGCCGTTCCTCCGCGTCCTTGAGCCTGTTATCAGCACAGTATTCTCAAAGGCCTTGCAATAAACACCAGGCCGGACTGGAGTTCATTTAAAGAACAATTTATTTAGGCGTGCTATTGACCAGCCGGGGGCGCTGGTGCACCAGTATACAACCTTCTCATCCCTGGGCGTCACACGAGCCAATCGCGCATCGCCCTGCAGGGCTGCCAGCCCTTTTCTCTTTCACCCCATCCCAGTTCCATCAAACTTACAGGTCCCAGTGACTGTGATTCCCCCTTTAATGGTCTTCTCCTTGGAACAGCTGAAAATGTAGCTGCAGAAAGCAGAGGTTTGTTTCACAAACTGAGGGTCCAGTTCAGAATCTCGCAGTTGATCCAACACCTTCAGCTTCTCCTTGGAGCCGGGCGGGTCAAACACAAAGCACTTCCGGTCCGGGAAGTAGTTCCGGATGCATTCCCGGGCATCATTACTGAAGGAAATTCCTTTAGAGGTGCCTTGAGGAAAAGAAAGATGTAAAAAAAAATCAGAATAATTTTGTTATTATTACTTTTTTTATAAAGACAGCAAACCACAAAGTTTGAGAGTGGCCAGAGAATTGAGAAGCAGTGGCCAGCCAGTATCTATACTGGTGAACATAGTCGGTAGATGGAAGTCTCCCACCAACCTTTGGGAGAGGGTTCAGTGACAGACAGTTTCTGGTGTGACTCTCCCTCCATAAAGTTGTGGCTTTGCCAATCATCTCATTACAGGCATCTCATTGCCAATACATTACAGGCATTTAGGGGACGCTCTTATCCAGAGCGACTTACACAACTTTTTAATTTTTTTTAATTTTTATAATTTATTACATATTATCATTTATACAGAGGCATTTATCATATTATCATTTATACCATTTATACAGCTGGATATATACTGAAGCGATTCAGGTTAAGTACCTTGCTCAAGAGTACAACGGCAGTGTCCTACCTGGGAATCGAACCTGGAACCTTTCAGTTACAAGGCCAGTTCCTTAACCATTGTACTACACTGACACCCCTTGCACTCATGTGATCTCATTGGGGGGACATTGATAGTGAAGTGGAGGGGGGTGGACAACATGTCCTTCTTTAGACAGCTCCTGAGACGAGTCTTAACTCTCTTGACTGCACTTGCCCCTCTTTGTCTCTGACCATTTCTTCAGGATGAAAGCAATGGGAGAGATACCATCACCAAGTAAAATACTGTTTGGCACCTTCCAGCCTCCAAGCATGTACTTGAAGTTTTGCCACTGAGCGATGGCTTAGAATAAATCTAAATTGAATTGGTTGCACAGGATGTGAATTTTATCATCTCCATAAGCCACAAACTGGTCTTCTGTGGGCTTTGGAGACAGGTGGGATCAAAGATGGAGAAGGCCTGGAGCACAGGGCAGTCTTCTTTAAACCGATTGTCTAGGTTCTTCTCCATCTCTGCCGTGTAGGTGTGTACCAGCAGGCATAGGAATTCATCACCTGCTGGAGCTCCAAGGCAGCATACTTTCCACCAGAGGCAGCATACTTTCCACCAGAGGCAGCATACTTACCACCAAAGGCAGCATACTTACCACCAGATGTAGCATACTTTCCACCAGAGGTAGCATACTTACCACCAGAGGCAGCATACTTACCCCCAGAGGTAGCATACGTACCACCAAAGGCAGCATACTTACCACCAGAGGTAGCATACTTACCACCAGAGGTAGCATACTTACCACCAGAGGCAGCATACTTACCACCAGAGGCAGCATACTTACCACCAGAGGCAGCATACTTACCACCAGAGGTAGCATACTTACCACCAGAGGCAGCATACTTACCACCAGAGGCAGTATGCTCTGCATGATCACTGACCACATCATAATTATCTTTTAACATGGCCTTCGTGGATTCCAGAGTAGGTTTTTGGCTTTTAACCTGGCCTTAGTGGATTTCAGAGTAGGTTTTCGGCTTTTAACCTGGCCTTAGTGGATTTCAGAGTAGGTTTTTGGCTTTTAACCTGGCCTTAGTGGATTCCAGAGTAGGTTTTGGGCTTTTAACCTGGCCTTAGTGGATTTCAGAGTAGGTTTTTGGCTTTTAACCTGGCCTTAGTGGATTTCAGAGTAGGTTTTGGGCTTTTAACCTGGCCTTAGTGGATTTCAGAGTAGGTTTTTGGCTTTTAACCTGGCCTTAGTGGATTCCAGAGTAGGTTTTTGGCTTTTAACCTGGCCTTAGTGGATTCCAGAGTAGGGTTTAGGCTTTTAACCTGGCCTTAGTGGATTCCAGAGTAGGTTTTAGGCTTTTAACATGGCTTTAGTGGATTCCAGAGTAAGTTTTGGGCTTTTAACCTGGCCTTAGTGGATTCCAGAGTAGGTTTTTGGCATGTGTAGCATGCAGTGGCGTTTGTACATTAGGGGCAGGAGGGGCAGTGCAGTGCCCCACCAGACGTGGCGCTGTTGTGCAAGATACTCGTAACATCTGAACGTTGTGGCAAAATGTATTTTATATTGAATACAAAACAGTGATTCAATCATGAAATTGGCGTGTATAAATATAATAAACTTGACTCACACTCCTATGGTGCTGTTTTTACAGATTTTTTTGTTGACCCTGTTGTTGACACTGGCTGACTGACTCGGTGGCTGTCCGGGCTGATTGACTCGGTGGCTGTTCGGGCTGACTGACTCGGTGGCTGACTGATTGATACTGGCGGTCTGATTAGCTCCGTGGCCCTGGCTTGCTCACTAGCACTTCCTGTCTCCTCAACAAAAAATACAATAAAAAACTGCTATTCTCAGTTCTAAGTTGAACAGTATACTATTATCAAATTATATAATACAATAAAGTACCAAATTAGATTACATCACACAATTCTAGCTATAATATTATTATATCCAGTGGCTTCGGGCACACCCCTAATGGATAGGTAGTTTAAACACAAATTTACCTGGACTTTCTGCTTGCCAGTAACTGTAATTACCTATCATCAATAGTAGCTAGGCTGCTATTCTTGATAACATTACTTTATTCAGTCGCTAGTTCTTGGAAGAAGGAAATATTTGCTAACGTTATATGTTGTATTGATCGAGTTAGCTAGAACCGGCTACTCGGCTAAAAGTTACCATGCATGCCAGCTGCAGCCAGATAATGCCTGGTTCAGACTAACACTACACAAACTCAGTGTTATGCAACAACAGAAAAAATTCTGTTGTTTTACCTGGACTTTTACATGACATTTTTACTGTAATGTTAGCTATAGAAGTCTGTAATCCTGCAATTGTATCTAGAAGACTTGCATGTTCACAATGAGGTCTGTGGAAGCAGTGGGGGGAGGGGGGGTGTCTCTTCCTCTGTGGGCAGGGCCAAGGAATGTTATGACTGAAATGTTTTTGACAACAAATGCGACCGTTGGGAAAAAGTTTTGTATTCTAGCTTTAAGTCTCATTACAAGTTTAAAACTCTTGTTAATACAGACTTATGGTTTGGTTTTGGTTTTTGCAGTGCAGAGGAGACTGATCAGAGAGATCAACTATTCCAGCTGGAGCAGTTTTATAAGATATTGCAAAACAGGGTCCAACAAGATCATATCCTGGTTGGCAATAGGTAGCACAAAAATATATTGCTGGCTATGACTACCTATTGACAACCAGTAGGACTCGGTAGGACCCTGTTATTAACCAAAACTAATCTCTCTTCTGTTTTAGTACATTACAAAAATTTTAATACTGGACCTCAAATGTTACTTGACGGTGAGAGTTTAGCATCAGGGTTGAGGAACTGCACTTACAATAAGGTTGTAGGTTTGATTCCCATACATGGAATGTAGCTATTGAAATGTAAAACCGGGTGAACCAGTTTACCCTTTTTAAGCTTCAAGGAGTTCTCCAGGTACTGGTCTGCATTGACGGCCTTTCCGTCGATCTCCAGATCCAGAATGAAGTCCCTCACAGCCCAGACAAAGGTGGGGAAGAAGCGGCCGTAGTCGGAAGACGTCTCTTGTGCCTCCTCCTTGTTGGACTTCACCTTGATGTGCTCGGTTAGCTCTGTCACATAGCTGTATAGTTATTAAGGAAGAGCCATTGGAGATGCGAGATGTAGCGTTATTCATTGATCTGTCAAAGGCTGTTGATACAGTAGATCAGTGGTTCCCAAGGTGAGTCCTGGGCCCCGCTGTGTATGCTGTTTCATTCCAAACACAATTGCAATCCCTGAATTTTAACAAGCTGTTAATTTTTTCTTATTAAGGTGCTTTTTCATGTTTGGAGAAATTATGTACCCTCTTAAACCATATTATGCAGAGACAATGCCACATTATCAATGTCAAAGCTGCCATTACATCACCCAATAACATGCCAGCAGTAACCATGACATCACCCAATAACATGCCAGCAGTAACCATTACATCAACTAATAACATGCCAGCAGTAACCATTACATCACCCAATAACATGCCAGCAGTAACCATTACATCAACTAATAACATGCCAGCAGTAACCATTACATCACCCAATAACATGCCAGCAGTAACCATTACATCAACCAATAACATGCCAGCCGTAACCATTACATCACCAAATAACATGACAATAGTGCAATAGTAGGTGCAACAGGTAGAATAAGGACACGGTGCTTACTGCAGGGTCATATATACGCATGCGCTAAGCTTATGTGGTTGCTAGGATACTACAGGCTCATCTCTACGCATGCGCTAAGCTTATGTGGTTGCTAGGATATGGAAGGCTCATCTCTACGCATGCGCTAAGCGTATGTGATTGTTAGGATACTGTAGGCTCATCTCTACGCATGCGCTAAGCTTATGTGGTTGCTAGGATATGGAAGGCTCATCTCTACGCATGCGCTAAGCGTATGTGGTTGCTAGGATACTGTAGGCTCATCTCTACGCATACCCTAAGCTTATGTGGTTGCTAGAATACTGAACGCTCATCTCTATGCATGCGCTAAGCTTATGTGGTTGCTAGAATACTGAAGGCTCATCTCTACGCATGCGCTAAGCTTATGTGGTTGCTAGAATACTGAAGGCTCATCTCTACGCATGTGCTAAGCTTCTGTGGTTGCTAGAATACTGAAGGCTCATCTCTACGCATGCGCTAAGCTTATGTGGTTGCTAGAATACTGAAGGCTCATCTCTACGCATGCGCTAAGCTTCTGTGGTTGCTAGAATACTGAAGGCTCATTTCTACGCATGCGCTAAGCTTCTGTGGTTGCTAGAATACTGAACGCTCATCTCTACGCATGCGCTAAGCTTCTGTGGTTGCTAGAATACTGAAGGCTCATCTCTACGTATGCACTAAGCTTATGTGGTTGCTAGAATACTGAAGGCTCATCTCTATGCATGCGCTAAGCTTCTGTGGTTGCTAGAATACTGAAGGCTCATCTCTACGCATGCGCTAAGCTTATGTGGTTGCTAGGATACTGCAGGCTCATCTCTACGCATGCGCTAAGCTTCTGTGGTTGCTAGGATACTGCAGGCTCTTCACAGCTTCGTTATTGATGGTACCCATGCTGTTGTAGACTAAAGTGCTGCTCAGGAGGACGGCCAGAGAAAAGATCCAGGTGTCATTCTTCTCATCCCCCTGTTAGAAGGAAAACGCTTTCAGGATTAGGAAGAACATGCTTTACCACTCATGAAAAAGTTGCCATTTTAACTGCGTGATTCGATTCAATTCAGGGGTATATTAGCGAATAGCGAAGTCACCGTGCATAGCCTATGCAAGACAAGGGGTTAGCGATTTCTTAAAGGTAAACAAGGCAACAACTTGTCTTATGGGGAAATGCAACTTATTCATTTTACATTTGGGCGAGTACAGGCCCAGTGGCAGAATCAAAACAGAGAGAAGGGCATTTGAGATTTTAAGGATTATAGTATAAAATATGTAGTGTTAGCCTACTACTAATAAGTTCAGCTAGCTACATAGTTACGTCATTGTTATCGTATCATAAGAGAAAATTATGTAGTCCATCGCCTACATCTCTTTTTGGACTGGATCGTTTCTCCAGATAAAGTTAAAGGGTAGGTACACTCTAAATCACTTTTTTTTTTAGCTGTAAACATGTTTGTATGCCTGCCTTATAATGAAATGTATTCATCCATTCCGTTATTTCAACAATTCTGAAATATTATTGTATATCATAAGAGACAAAAAGTGTCTTGTTGCTGTCTTCTAACGGTTGAAATTTTCTTTCTGCTCCCCACTCTGCCCCCGCCCCAATAATGATGTCATAGTACCTCTTTGGTAGATAATTGTTGCCGCACACAACGGAAATAGCCGGCACCTGATTGGTTAGATGCACTATGGTGCTTTGATTTCGGTTCCACGTTTTTAAACCGAAACAACGCAACGTCCTGTTCATAAACTCTCTTATTCCACTTAAATAATCCACTAAAATATGTTTCTGAAAATATTTGAGGTGAGAAATAGGCCATGCAGTTGTTGAATCTTGATTAATATTTCATGTGCAACATCTAGTTTGACAGTTTGATCCGAGTTATACGAAATAATTTGTACATTGTACGTTCATTTATGCAGCTCCTCTGCCCCCACCCCTCTCCCTCGCTCACCCCCACAAAGTATTTTTCAAAATAGTGTAGTAGGTGGAGACAGGCTGAGACAGGCTGGGTGCACTTAATCTTTAAGTAGCCTATGTAGCCTAATAAAACATTTGTATGGCTTCTGTAGCCTAATTTAATTAATCAATTTGGACGGCCTGTGCCATGATGACCATGTTTTCGTTATAAGTTTCTTATTTTTTTCTGCTCCTCTTTCCTTCTCTCCCATGGCCAAACAAAAAATGTCCTTCATGTACAGAAATATCGTACAATGAAGCCGTATGCAGAGATACAAATGTAAAACACACAGACATTCTAATAACCAATTATAATACTGCAGCATTCAATTTCCTGTTCCATTTGCATCCTTAACCCCCTGAAATAGTCGAAGATTGTTTGCTATAACTAGGTAGTTGATTGCTGCACGTACAATGCCCTCCACTATTATTGGCACCCCTGGTAAAGATGAGTTAAAAGGGTTATAAAAAATTCACCGTTTGGTGAATTAGCTTAATTTCACACTGAAAAAATGGGAAAAATTCAACCTTTAATTGAAGTAAATTTATTCTGAGAAAATAAATCCTGCATCAAGAAATAATTATTTTTAACAAAACCATGTGTGTCACAATTATTGGCACCCCTGCATTTATATATAGAATAAAGTAATATTTTTTCCTTGGCATACCATGACTTCCTGATGTCTGTGACCCAACAACATCAAAATACTCTTGATATCTTATTTTCTGGTACTCTTTCAAGCGATACTACAACGTCTCTGCATTTGAATGGATCTCTATGGGAATTGGGGGGTGGGACTAGATTTAGCTGTACATTACACTGGAAAAGTATGAAATACATGGCTGGCTAAATGGCTCGAAGTCATCATTTGTGATTTCAAACAAAATTGTGTTGCTGTTGATTTGACTATTATTTAGATTCAGCAGATACCACTAATTTTATTTAGCTAAGGTGGCTTAGCCCATTTAGGGTGGGGCATTTGTATACAAATTCCATTTTTTCGTCACACACGTACAGTGAGCACCATAATTTATTGGACAGTGACACATTTTCTATAAATTTGGTTCTGTAATCTAGCACTTTGACTTTGAAAGGATACAATGACAATGAGGTTGAAGTTTTAATTTGAAGGTATTTTCATCCATATCGGATGAACCGTTTAGAAATTATAGAACCTTTTGTACATAATCACCCCCATTTAAGGGCGTCAAAAAAAGTACAGAACCAAAATAACAAAAAATGTGTCACTGTCTAATGAATTATGGCGCTCACTGTATGTATAGCCCATCACTACAGAAAAATTTAATATTTTAACACCTTTGAGCAAATGTTCAGACTGCTGCTATTGAACTGCCAGAGTGACCTAAGTGGAGTGACAGTGTAGGAGTTCAGCTGGGGATGGTGACATTGAACATTCTGGAACATGGCAAACACAGCGAGGTGATGATGTCATAAAGACAGGCGGGACGTGATGATGTCATAAAGAGAGGCGGGACGTGATGCCCTACCTTTTCCACATCCCCCAGACCCTCAGTGTCCAGCAAGACCAGAGTGTGGTCATCTCTGCAGGGGTGGGGCACACACCACATCCAGATGCCCTTCGTCTTAGACTGGACAGTGGAGCCCAAGGAGAACCCTGAAAATAGATAACCCAGAAACTCTAGAACCCCGAGAACACACAGAAAGAACCCAGACACTAGAACCCTGAATAATCTTGATTTACCCAGGTCCTGGTATGCTGTTGAATTCAGTATCCTTGTTCCTCTGCACATTCCCCAGTACGGCGCATGTACTGATTTCAAACAAAATTATGTTGTGTTTTTTTTTTTTTCTGTCTTATTAATCTTCATGGATATTACTCATAGGCCTATTATAACATTGGTTTTTATATTTTCTTATAAAGAACTTTAAGGATTAACCAGATGTGGTCCAGGAGAGAATGTAAATCGATGAATAATTATGCAAAGATGGCTACTATGAATGAGAACATTGTCTGTATCACCATCATTCTGAAGACTTCACGTTGAATTTGTAATTTCCTAAGCTTTGCCGAAAGTTAAATATTGTTGCTGTTGATTTGACGTTAATACTATTATTTCTCTGCAGATACTGATAACGTGATAGGTTCCTTTTATGCAGGAGAAACAAGAACACTGAATTCACTGGAACAACTGTCTAGATATCTAGGCGAAGAGGACATCAGATAAAGTGAAAAACATAAATACAAATACATTTTCGGCAGATCAGAAACAAGCTGGCATGCTGTCAATCATGTTGCACACCCCCTATCCATACTTTCATAACATTACATTACATTATAGGCATTTAGCAGATGCTCTTATCCAGAGCGACTTACACAGCATTTTTTTTGCATTTATACATAGTATCCATTGATACAGCTGGATATATACTGAAGCAATGCAGGTGAAGTACCTTGCTCAAGGGTACAACGGCAGTGTCCGACCTGGGAATCGAACCGGCAACCTTTCGGTTACAAACCCAGTTCATTAACCATTATACCACACGTCGGGGCTGTGTCCAATCAGCACCCTATATACTTGTCGAGTACACTGGGTTATAATATTAAATAGCACCCTATATGCTTGTCGAGTACACTGGATTATAAAATTAAATAGCACCCTATATGCTTGTCGAGTATACTAGATTATAAAATTAAATAGCACCCTATATGCTTGTCGAGTACACTGGATTATAAAATTAAATAGCACCCTATATGCTTGTCGAGTACACTGGATTATAAAATTAAATAGCACCCTATATGCTTGTCGAGTACACTGGATTATAAAATTAACTGAAAGTAGCTTGTTGTCAGAATAGACGTTACTGAGTTCCATAGGAAATTTGGTTCCTCTGGTTCCTAAAGCCACGTTAAATACCCAGTGTGCATGCTCTGGTTCCTAAAGCCACGTTAAGTACCCAGTGCACATGCTCTGGTTCCTAAAGCCACGTTAAGTACCCAGTGTGCATGCTCTGGTTCCTAAAGCCACGTTAAGTACCCATTGCGCATGCTCTGGTTCCTAAAGCCACGTTAAGTACCCAGTGCGCATGCTCTGGTTCCTAAAGCCACGTTAAGTACCCAGTGCGCATGCTCTGGTTCCTAAAGCCACGTTAAGTACCCAGTGCGCATGCTCTGGTTCCTAAAGCCACGTTAAGTACCCAGTGCGCATGCTCTGGTTCCTAAAGCCACGTTAAGTACCCAGTGCGCATGCTCTGGTTCCTAAAGCCACGTTAAGTACCCAGTGCGCATGCTCTGGTTCCCAAAAAGCCCCAAAATCTAACATGGCGTCTCCATGAATTGGCTTCATGCGCCAATGAGCAGCTCCCATAGGACTCCATGGAACCGGTAAGCAGAAGCCGTCTCTAGTTCTTATACATCTCGATGAATACCAGCCATACCCTACTAGACGTAAGCATTTTGGCCGTATTTATGATCAGCGTGGAAAAGTTACTTTCTGAGCTACCAGCCACAGTGGCTGGTAGATGTGAAATTTTACCAGCCACCCCAAAATTTTACCAGAACTTTTTTAAATAGATTTTTATTTATTTATTTATTTATTTATTTTACATTATGCTAGAATAAAGTTTCTGATACCTTACAGAAAATGCTTAGTAGCTCATGTTTAGTAGCTCTTATCAAATATTTATTAGGCTACATCATTAAGGGTCAAACAGTCAAACATTGTGTATAAATTTATTTACATACATTTCATAGTAGGTTTGATACATTAACCGACAATTCTGAAATCTACCCGCATTTGGCGGGTGGCGGGTGCTAATTTCCAAACCTGTTTATGATCTGCAGCTTCGTTTAAAAATTAAGCACACCTTCGCTGATGTCTTCTTTCAATAACAACAAAAACAACATGTGACATGTCAAGGGCGGGACGTCTTACGATACTTCTACCGTACGGTTGCAAATAGTAGGTCTATGGAGGATATTTTTTTTGCATATTGCACGTCGTGCACTAAACAGTATACAGTAAACAGAACAGTCTGCTGGTACACGGGACGCTGTAAATAGGGCTCTGATTCAGACGCAGCCCGGATTTCAACAGTTTCTACTGTGTACTGTTTACTGCATACTGTTTAGTATGCAAAATGCAGCATGCAAAAGACATCCTCCATACTATTAACATTGAAAACCCAGGAATAAGTATATCATCTGGGGATTTTAAGAACACAACATTTAGAGAACATTTCACCATTTCAACATGTCTTAACTTTCTCATCCAGTATACTTGACAATCATACTCGATAGTATGGAAGGGCGTTGATTCGGACACAGCCTCAATAGTTTCAAAACCGTTTTTTCAGAGTTTCAAAACTGTTTCAGTGTTCAAAACTCTGACACCCCAGATACCCGGACATACAGTGGGAGCAATAATTATTTGATCCCTTACTGATTTTGGAGGTTTGCCCACCTATACGATAATAAATTTATAAAATTTATATGATGTTGTTATTGTGGATTATTTTGTGATATTCTGTCTCTCAATGTTAAAATGTTTAAATGATTAAAATTCTACACAGTTCCATTCTTTGTAAGTGGGCAAACCTCCAAAATCAGTAAGGGATCAAATAATTATTGCTCCCACTGTATACCTGTCTGCTAAATATACCTGTCTGCTTCCCAGCCAGTCTGTTCATCAGGTAGGATTTGCCCGTGCGGTACATGCCTACGATGGACACCACCACCACAGGCTGCCCGATTGACCTCAGAATGTCCAGGGCTTCCTGGTTCACCTGCAGCTTACCTCCAGTGGTATTCATAATGAGACAGACAGGCTTCTCCATTGCTACAAACCGTCCCTGCCACAGAACAAAATACATGTGCACACACACACACACACACACACAAACACGCACGCACGCACGCACGCACACACACACACGTACACACACACACACACACGTACACACTTACACACACACGTACACACACACACACACAAACACACACACAAACACGCACTCACGCACGCACGCACGCACACACACAAACACAAACACACACACACGTACACACGTACACACGTACACACACACGTACACACACACACACACACACAAACACGCACGCACGCACGCACGCACACACACAAACACAAACACACACACACGTACACACGTACACACGTACACACGTACACACACACGTACACACGTACACACACACGCACACACACACACACACGTACACACACACACACACACGTACACACGCACACGTACACACGTACACACGCACACACGCACACACGTACACACGTACACACATGTACACACGTACACACGTACACACACACACACGTACACACACACACACACACACGTACACACACACACACACACACACACGTGGATTATGATCACATCCAAGCTAATTCTAACGTCCATTTAGAATTAAGATTCAGTGTATTTCATAGCAGTCTGTGAAGTGCAGTAAGGAGGAGCTAAATATCCAGTTACCAACCTAGTATCACACCTTTGTCTAACATTAACTCAGAGGAAATGTGTTTTGCACATTTGATCAGTTTAGGTTACGTAGGTCAACTGCTCACTCAGTACAATAATATCAGCTAACATCTCTCTCTCTCTGTGGTCTAGTTACCTTTGGTTTCCTCATGACATCCGTGATGTTAGCTGGAGGTGTTGAGGTGTATGAGTCTATATTTGATAGTAATATAACATGAACATTACAAAACATTACAGTTTCTGAAGTTCACTTGTGTACATAAATGTGCATAAATACAGGACAAATAATTAAAGCATTACAGCACAGCTGTGCCTCTGCTAATGATAAACCCCGAGGAGGAGGCTGGGGTGGTGGTGGAGGCTGGGGTGGTGGAGGAGGCTGGGGTGGTGGTGGAGGCTGGGGTGGTGGTGGAGGCTGGCGTGGTGGTGGAGGAGGCTGAGGTGGTGGAGGGTGAGGTGGTGAGGGAGGCTGGGGTGGTGGAGGCTGGGGTGGTGGTGGAGGCTGGCGGGGTGGAGGAGGCTGGGGTGGTGGTGGAGGCTGGGGTGGTGGAGGAGGCTGGGGTGGTGGAGGAGGGTGAGGTTGTGGAGGGTGAGCAGCAAATTCTTCAGAACAAGAAACAGTGAAACAAGAGCAGGTCTGGCAAAAGCAATATGGGACAGACACACACACACACGTACACACGTACACACGTACACACACACACACACACACACGCACACACGTACACACGTACACACACACACGCACACACACACACACGTACACACGTACACACACACGTACACACGTACACACACACACGTACACACGCACACACACACACGTACACACGCACACACGTACACACACGTACACACACACACACGCACGTACACACACACGTACACACGTACAGACACACACACACACGTACACACGCACACACGTACACACGTACACACGCACACACGTACACACGTACACACACACACGTGGATTATGATCACATCCAAGCTAATTCTAACGTCCATTTAGAATTAAGATTCAGTGTATTTCATAGCAGTAAGGAGGAGCTAAATATCCAGTTACCAACCCAGTATCACACCTTTGTCTAACATTAACTCAGAGGAAATGTGTTTTGCACATTTGATCAGTTTAGGTTACGTAGGTCAACTGCTCACTCAGTACAATAATATCAGCTAACATCTCTCTCTCTCTGTGGTCTAGTTACCTTTGGTTTCCTCATGACATCCGTGATGTTAGCTGGAGGTGTTGAGGTGCATGAGTCTATATTTGATGGTAATATAACATGAACATTACAAAACATTACAGTTTCTGAAGTTCACTTGTGTACATAAATGTGCATAAATACAGGACAAATAATTAAAGCATTACAGCACAGCTGTGCCTCTGCTAATGATAAACCCCGAGGAGGAGGCTGGGGTGGTGGTGGAGGAGGCTGGGGTGGTGGTGGAGGCTGGCGTGGTGGTGGAGGCTGGGGTGGTGGAGGGTGAGGTGGTGGAGGAGGCTGGGGTGGTGGTGGAGGCTGGCGGGGTGGAGGAGGCTGGGGTGGTGGTGGAGGCTGGCGGGGTGGAGGAGGCTGGGGTGGTGGTGGAGGCTGGGGTGGTGGAGGAGGGTGAGGTGGTGGAGGGTGAGCAGCAAATTCTTTAGAACAAGAAACAGTGAAACAAGAGCAGGTCTGGCAAAAGCAATATGGGACAGACCTGACTCTCGCTCCATTAGTGATGTGCGCATGTGATTGGTTGAGTATGAGAGTATGTGTTTGCTGAGGCCAGTGCAGTGCACAGTGCAGTTAGGTATAGGTACACTCCCACAGTGCAGTTAGGTATAGGTACACTCCCACAGTGCAGTTAGGTATAGGTACACTCCCACAGTGCAGTTAGGTATAGGTACACTCCCACAGTGCAGTTAGGTATAGGTACACTCCTACAGTGCAGTTAGGTATAGGTACACTCCTACAGTGCAGTTAGGTATAGGTACACTCACACAGTGCAGTTAGGTATAGGTACACTCCCACAGTGCAGTTAGGTATAGGTACACTCCCACAGTGCAGTTAGGTATAGGTACACTCCCACAGTGCAGTTAGGTATAGGTACACTCCCACAGTGCAGTTAGGTATAGGTACACTCCTACAGTGCAGTTATGTATAGGTACACTCCCACAGTGCAGTTAGGTATAGGTACACTCCCACAGTGCAGTTAGGTATAGGTACACTCCCACAGTGCAGTTAGGTATAGGTACACTCCTACAGTGCAGTTAGGTATAGGTACACTCCTACAGTGCAGTTAGGTATAGGTACACTCCCACAGTGCAGTTAGGTATAGGTACACTCCCACAGTGCAGTTAGGTATAGGTACACTCCCACAGTGCAGTTAGGTATAGGTACACTCCCACAGTGCAGTTAGGTATAGGTACACTCCCACAGTGCAGTTAGGTATAGGTACACTCCCACAGTGCAGTTAGGTATAGGTACACTCCCACAGTGCAGTTAGGTATAGGTACACTCTCACAGCGCAGTTAGGTATAGGTACACTCTCACAGCGCAGTTAGGTATAGGTACACTCCCACAGTGCAGTTAGGTATAGGTACACTCCCACAGTGCAGTTAGGTATAGGTACACTCCCACAGTGCAGTTAGGTATAGGTACACTCCCACAGTGCAGTTAGGTATAGGTACACTCCCACAGTGCAGTTAGGTATAGGTACACTCCCACAGTGCAGTTAGGTATAGGTACACTCCCACAGTGCAGTTAGGTATAGGTACACTCCCACAGTGCAGTTAGGTATAGGTACACTCCCACAGTGCAGTTAGGTATAGGTACACTCCCACAGTGCAGTTAGGTATAGGTACACTCCCACAGTGCATCACACATGATTGCACAACCAATATTTCAAACAAACGCAACAGGATTCTTGGACTATTAAAGATTTAACATGTTAGCTGGGATACCTTCAGGCGTTGATTCTTCCTGGCCAGCTTCGCCTTAACTTTCTCCATCTCCGCACGTGCTCCTTCCTCTGATGACAGAGCAAATTAAACATCACAAGTTTCTAATAACTTTAATTTTATTTTTGGTTTCTTGGATGTTCTTTTCTTATGAGCGGAAATCCAATCTTTATGACCACAGGGTGTTTCGTTTGACTGGATCCAATAAAAAATGTTGTTTAAATTTAATTGTAATTACTCTTAAAATAGTTAAGTGCATTTTATCTAATCTAGACGGGTAGGGGTCATCCACCTCTACCCGAATAAAAAGAGATATATTCCTCCAAGTGAATGATAACTGCAAAACCAGACAGAAAGCGACTGAAGTCTGGACCCAGGTACAGACTGGCAGATCTACACAGCAGGTGGTTCAATCAGGGGGTGAGAAATAAAGTTAATATTTTGTCTGTCAACGGGTCTATTCCTGTTCTGGCGGGTAATAGGGATGGGTGATATAATGGTAGTGCTGTTAGCAGAGCAGACGCTTGTATCTTCTCACAAATAATCATCGGGAGACGAGAAAAACAGCGTGACTACTGCCCATTCAAACACAGCGTGACTACTGCCCATTCAAGCACAGCGTGACTACTGCCCATTCAAACACAGCGTGACTACTGCCCATTTAAACACAGCGTGAATACTGCCCATTCAAACACAGCGTGACTACTGCCCATTCAAACACAGCGTCACTACTGCCCATTCAAACACAGCGAGATTACTGCCCATTCAAACACAGCGTGACTACTGCCCATTCAAACACAGCGTGACTACTGCCCATTCAAACACAGCGTGACTACTGCCCATTCAAACACAGCGTCACTACTGCCCATTCAAACACAGCGTGACTACTGCCCATTCAAACACAGCGTGACTACTGCCCATTCAAACACAGCGTGACTACTGCCCATTCAAACACAGTGTGACTACTGCCCATTCAAACACAGCGTGACTACTGCCCATTCAAACACAGCGTGACTACTGCCCATTTAAACACAGCGTGACTACTGCCCATTCAAACACAGCGTGACTACTGCCCATTCAAACACAGCGTCACTACTGCCCATTCAAACACAGCGAGATTACTGCCCATTCAAACACAGCGTGACTACTGCCCATTTAAACACAGCGTGACTACTGCCCATTCAAACACAGCGTGACTACTGCCCATTCAAACACAGCGTCACTACTGCCCATTCAAACACAGCGTGACTACTGCCCATTCAAACACAGCGTGACTACTGCCCATTCAAACACAGCGTGACTACTGCCCATTCAAACACAGCGTGACTACTGCCCATTCAAACACAGCGTCACTACTGCCCATTCAAACACAGCGTGACTACTGCCCATTCAAACACAGCGTGACTACTGCCCATTCAAACACAGCGTGACTACTGCCCATTCAAACACAGCGTGACTACTGCCCATTCAAACACAGCGTGACTACTGCCCATTCAAACACAGCGTGACTACTGCCCATTCAAACACAGCGTGACTACTGCCCATTCAAACACAGTGTGACTACTGCCCATTCAAACACAGCGTGACTACTGCCCATTCAAACACAGCATGACTACTGCCCATTCAAACACAGCGTGACTACTGCCCATTCAAAAACAGCGTGACTACTGCCCATTCAAACACAGCGTGACTACTGCCCATTCAAACACAGTGTGACTACTGCCCATTCAAACACAGCGTGACTACTGCCCATTCAAACACAGCATGACTACTGCCCATTCAAACACAGCGTGACTACTGCCCATTCAAACACAGCGTGACTACTGCCCATTCAAACACAGCGTGACTACTGCCCATTCAAACACAGCGTGACTACTGCCCATTCAAACACAGCGTGACTACTGCCCATTCAAACACAGCGTGACTACTGCCCATTCAAACACAGCATGACTACTGCCCATTCAAACACAGCGTGACTACTGCCCATTCAAACACAGTGTGACTACTGCCCCTTCAAACACAGCGTGACTACTGCCCATTCAAACACAGCATGACTACTGCCCATTCAAACACAGCGTGACTACTGCCCATTCAAAAACAGCGTGACTACTGCCCATTCAAACACACTGACTGCTGTTCCAAATAAAAGGGTCTGAACCACATTTCTGTAAACGCACAAACTTGGAGACAAACATCTAAGGAAAGAAACAAAGTTTCTTGAAAATGTAGAAAAAAAACATAGATTTTATTACCCATTATTAACCAAAGGAGATATTCCTCCACACATGTATTTATTGAATATATCCCCTCTATTTTAATAGCACAGTAGCCTATCATGCATAGGCATGCTTATGATTGGAAGAATTATGCAAACTAACTGATTAGTTTAACCGCTAAAAAAAATTTAATTCACAAACAAATCACAAAATAAATCAAGTATATAGTCTTGAATTACATTACATTACATTACATTACATTTATTTGGCAGACGCTTTTATCCAAAGCGACGTACAATTAGTGCATATTGAAGGTCATAGACACAATCTATGAATTCAATCAGAAGGAACAGCTGTCAATATATTTACCTGTAACTGCTAGACTCCAGGTACAGAGCGATCCAGAGAGTTAAACTTTCAGTGAGAAACCTTTGAGCTGATATTCAGAATGAGGTTGTGATCAAAATGTCGAGCGCATGGACCTGCATAACCTGAAGAGGGTTACGCAGTCTGAAAGTGAAAGCAGATCATGCAGAAAGTATTCAGGGGAAAACCTGAACAAGAAACACTCAAGAAACACTCCTCTCCACAAAAATGATGTACAGCTAAATGCAAAAGTATTGGGACAGTGACACATTTGGGTGGACTAAGATTTCCATGCTCATCACCCAATATGGATGTAGAAACCCTCAAATTAAAGCTGACAGTCTGTACTTTCATCTCATAGTCATTGGTTTATTTCATATCCAATGTGCCAGAGTACTGAGACGGATGTGTGCGGGTTGGACCCGTAATGCACGACTCAGAACACCAACTTGATAATAAATACCCGCAACGGCTTTATTATGGGGAAATCAAAAAACATAGTCACACAGGCAAAGTCCAAAAACCAATAAATCCAGCCAGACCAAAGATACAGTACCGAGGGAGAAGGCAGTCTCGAAATCGGTATCCAATCCATGCAAGAGTTCGTTAACCAGAGTAGCTGTACAAAAAAAGTACAAAAAGTACAAAACAGGGAAAAAGCAAAGTTCGTAGTCGTGGGGCGTAGCAGGAGTCAGACCGAAGTCCTATCCGCGGGGCAGAGGTACAAACAGACAGCAGGCAAAACTCGTGGTCAAAAACAGGCAGTGGAAACAATAGGCAGGCAGTAACGATGGTCAATAAACAGGCTAGATCAATAACGGTAGTCAAAACAATGGAAAATGCTCAAAAGTGACAGTAGTAAACTAAGGCAACAATTTCGCAAAGACATGACATGAACACTGGGCGTGTTCGGCTAGAGCTGATTTACGTCATATCTGTGTCGGCCTGCATCGGAAACTGTGAAATGATACAACGACTGTGAGGCTAAAGTACAGACTGTAAGCTTTAATTTGAGGGCATTCTCATCCATATTGTAACTGAAGAAGGCTGGAGTACAGGCCTGGCATAGCATCACCAGTGAAGATACCCAGCATCTGATGATTTCTAAAGCTCGCAGACTTCAGGCAGTCCCAAAGGACATGCAACCACCAAGTATTATTCTTTCATAGCAACATAATTAATGATTAGGATTAATACACTTTCCCCTTATGTCACAAGGAATATATTCAATGCATTAACTGTACAACTCTAAAAAAAAGTCCCATGAAAGAGACATTTCTCATTTATATTGGTACAGATATTCTGCAATAAAATATGCTTTAGAACCACCACTCAAAGGTCTATGAAAACATGCATGTAAGTTATGATACTTAACATAGCTACATAGATTCTCACATTACAATGTATGACTACCGATGGCTACGATGTCTTCTGGGTTTAGATGAACTAAAATGACATGTCTACCATGTTTGCAAGTCTAAACAGAGATGACAGGTGTAGTTTAGGCCATCTCATGAATTGACAGACAAGAAACAGCTGAATATGAGCAATAGACCATAAGCAGCCTAATGTTTACAGGTATGTTACCATAACAGATGACAGCTTAGCTAAATAATTTAGTTATTCGACAAT
This sequence comes from Ilyophis sp. 1 JC-2022, assembly GCA_022702515.1. NCBI lineage: Eukaryota > Metazoa > Chordata > Actinopteri > Anguilliformes > Synaphobranchidae > Ilyophis > Ilyophis sp. 1 JC-2022. The sequence continues at coordinate 3,168,596 of CM040400.1, read as the reverse complement.
GAAAGGGCACCCAGCGCTTTAATTCCAATGGAAATGATACGTATTTATTCAAGAACTTTAACTGGTGTTTCACTGTGGCACAATTCAGGGTGATAGCCAAAGGCGCGTAGCAAAAGATAAATATTGACTACCCGAACAATACAAGTCATGAAATAATGTAAGGCAGTATTAAAACAACCTTCATTCGTTCTCCTCCATTTATTCAAGATTTTGAAGTAAAAAGGACATCTGTGTCGCCTCCAAGTCCTCCGCAACCACAAACAACACGGCTAACTCCTCCATGTTGTTTTTCTCCCAGCCGGTTTCAGAAACGTCCGAAACTGTCCCAGTTGGATCTGCTCAGGCGATTTTCATTTCCGCCTGAGGCAGGTAAGCCAACTGCTCACCGATGTCTACTCGAACACGCCCACTGATCTTATATGCAGGTGTAGACAGGTGCAGACATTGGGCGTGTTCGAGCGCTGGGTGCCCTTTCATTGTTGAATAACTAAATTATTTCGCTAAGCTGTCATCTGTTATGGTAAACATACCTGTAAACATTAGGCTGCTTATGGTCTATTGCTCATATTCATAAACTACATAGCACACCTAGTACAGCCACTCCCTCTGTGTCCATTTACACTTCATGACACTGAGCGTAACTCATAGGTGTTGATTCTTTACCCTGAGGAACTCCTTGGTGTTGATTCTTAGTTGTTGTATCTTTACGCTGAGTGTAAAGATGCACTTTACACTCTTTTTTTAGGCTAGCTGGTAAGAAGAAAGTATTTTATTCACATGTATATATTATATTGAGGGTTTGTGGGTAAACTTGATGCGACTGCCTGAGTATGTAGGGCAGGGGTGAAGAATTACAGACTTTGGAAGACAACACATTTTTGTGGTTTATTTTCAATCGGGCAGCCAAATGAAGGCTGTAGAACGAGGTGTGGAATCTTTATCTGAATCACAGGTGCCAAAACATGGAAAACCAGCAGGACCGGATCCTGACACCTTAGAGTCTGAATGTTCTGCACTCGTTCTCTCACTTACTTCCAGCCTCTGCTCCATGACCTTTAGCTCTCTCTGAGCCACCTCTGCTTCTACTTCATATCTCTGTCTGTCAGCCCGGGTTTTGTCCTCTTAATGTGAACAAAAAACACAGAAATTGCGGCAACAAAAAAACACACACATGTGATGTGATGTGCTGGATCTGTGTGTTTTTTATTAACTTGGAAATCACACAATTTTCTTTTGTTAACTTATCTCACTATTTTTTTAAACAAATAGTGAGATAAGTTAACAAAACAAGAGAAGTATAAAAAAATACACAGATCCACCACAATTATGTGGTGTTTCCAGATTTCCAACATTCACAGAAACAGCTTGTTTTCCACCATGCACCTGTCTGAATGTGCATAATATTCACTGTACTGGCTCTCAGACATACATACAGGACCTGCTTTTACAATGTACCCACTACGATGAGAACAGTCTTACCGAAAATCCAATCATCATTTATAGACCAATAAGAGTCTTAGCAGTTAGCACCACCTTAGCACCACCTTAGCACCACTCACCCTGCAGAAGATGCATTCTCTGTGTCAGAACTTTGTCAGTCCTCCGAATATCTCTCATATTCTCCTCTCTGTCCTTTAAAAAAGCCTCCAGCACTTGGTCAGCCTGTGACATAGAAGACAAGCACAAGATGCAATACCAGTCCTGTGACAAGAAACTCATATAACTCTCGTGTCTTGTTTTTCATGATGTTGCATTTATCACGTCTTACTGACTTAGCTTTAAGACTTAGTGTATGTATTGGACTCAATGTTCAGGTCTATTATATTTGTGTAGATGTAGCTTTCCATGCTTCACATCCTTTCTAACAGACATTAATGTCATCAGTTCATCAAAACGATATTTAAAGGTAGATTCTGTAGCTTTTGTGATTTTTGAATTTATTGTTATGATTTTGTGATTTATTACTTAATTTGTGTGATATTGTGATTATTGAATTGACTGGTGTGATTGTATCTGGTTTTGTGCTCCCCAAGGGCTGATGCATGTACACAACAAACTGGTGGACCCTGTGAGCACCATGAAGGATGACAAGAACTGAGAGCTCATTTAATTTACCCAACGTAACTGGCGCATAACTCCGGGGTAATGGTAGGAAAAATCTATGAGGTCAAGGCCTTAATTCTTGTGTACTGTACAATGGCAGCCTGAGATGAGTATGCATTAGGTCACTATGAAGATGAGTATGCATTAGGCAGCCTGAGATGAGTATGCATTAGGCAGCCTGAGATGAGGATGCATTAGGTCACTATGAAGATGAGTATGCATTAGGCAGCCTGACATGAGTATGCATTAGGCAGCCTGAGATGAGTATGCATTAGGTCACTATGAAGATGAGTATGCATTAGGTCACTATGAAGATGAGTATGCATTAGGCAGCCTGAGATGTGGATGCATTAGGTCACTATGAAGATGAGTATGCATTAGGTCACTATGAAGATGAGTATGCATTAGGTCACTTTGAAGATGAGTATGCATTAGGTCACTATGAAGATGAGTATGCATTAGGTCACGATGATGAAGATGAGTATGCATTAGGTCACTATGAAGATGAGTATGCATTTGGTCACTATGAAGATGAGTATGCATTAGGTCACTATGAAGATGAGTATGCATTAGGTCACTATGAAGATGAGTATGCATTAGGTCACTATGAAGATGGGAATTCAAGATTTGCAAGTGTCCTCCACTACCCAGTCAAATTCTTCATCTGTTCATTTCAAAGTTATTTTCCAACACATTTCAGCGGGTCTCCTTAAGGGATACCCCGCCCCCCGCCCACCAGCCCCAAAAAAACACCCACCACATTTTTAACCCCTTGTGGTGCTTTGTGAAAGGGCCGATTCTGTAGAGAATGTATTCTCAGCGAGGACATTTGGTTAGTATCAGTCAGTCATCAGTGAACATTGTGATGGCCGTCCGCCATTTTGTATGGTAGGGCCACCTAAGCACTTTAAAACTCTAGCTATACTATACTTTCCCCAGAGAACTCAAAATGGATCCATATCTCCTTCTAAGATGCATGTATTGACTGTTGAAAATAAGGATGGTTCTTGATTTCAATCAGGGAACAACTCTAGATGCCAAATAAATAGTGTTTAATCTCTGAAGTGTGTCTTAAGGCATGATGTGGGCAAGGCCAGAATTTCTGCACATTCTTAACATTCCATTCCCTTGCCCAGTCTCTGTCTCTGTCTCTGTCTTTGTTGGGCTAACGTTTCTCAGTAAAGTTGTTACCTTGTATGAGGCAGTTCACTGCCGGTTTTCCTTGCAGAACTAGATCGGGCTATGCCGATATATTCTGATTGTATTTAACCATGTTGAGGCATTTAATTGTCTTTTTCCTCGTTGCTACTAGAGAAAAAAAAGAAAAAAAGAAAAAGGAACAACTCCCTATTTACCCAGTGTGTTCTGGGGTGATGACCACCACGGATGCCTCCAAGACTGGCTGGAAGCTGTCGGAGTGCGTCAGGCATTGACCCACTTCCTCCCAGTGGTCCGAAACAGACAGATTCTCGTCCGGACAGGAAATTCCATTGTGGTCTCCTACATCAATTGATAGGGTGGGGTTCAGTCTCCTGCTGTGGGCACAGGCCGAGGGCATGTCCCTGAGGGCAGTGCATGGCAAAGAAATCTGCAGTTTTACGACCTGCTTGGTCGCAGATGGGACTAGCCGCAGGGCCTAGGGCCAGCAGTACTGGGAACACTTCAGGACTCCATGAGGTTCATAAATTCTTTCTTCACTGTTTCATAAAAAAACTTTTGGGAACATCACAAACATGTTTTGATTTGCATCTTTGTAACTGAGCACTAGCCAAAGATTGTTCTTTGCATAGCAAACAGAAATTGGATCAAATAATGAAGCAGCTTTACAGAGATCCAGGACTGAACCCCCACAAGAACCTGAACCCCCCCAAGAGCCTGAACCCCCCCAATAACCTGAACCCCCCAAGAACCTGAACCCCCCAAGAGCCTGAACCTCCCAAGAGCCTGAACCCCCCAAGAGCCTGAACCCCCCCAAGAACCTGAACCCCCCAAGAGCCTGAACCCTCCAAGAGCCTGAACCCCCCAAGAGCCTGAACCTCCCAAAAGAGCCTGAACCCCCCAAAAGAGCACGCCTAGGGCGACAGTGGCAAGGAAAACCTCCCTGGCTGGTAAGAGGAAGAAACCTTGAGCAGAGCCTGACTCAGAGGGGGGAACACATCTGCTGCTGGCTGCACCGGTTGAGTGAATAAAGGCTGATTACATAGTACATGCACGTTAAACAGGAAAATGACAGAACATAAATGTCGACGATGACGTGTAATTGAAGCCGGGGAAAGGATGACTCTGGTCATGATGGCATATGGACTAAAAGGCCAATGAGTGGCAATGCTCATTTAATTAGCACCTTTTTGTAATTTCTTTGTCTCAGAGTCCCTATTCCTGCCTCTACTTCATGCTATAATTGGGATCAATCCTATTTTAATTAATCATGCTCAATTAGCATTTTTGCACATAGAAAGTCAGTGGCAGTTTAGCATAATGGCTATAGGGAGCTGGGCTTTCAACTCCCAAGCTTGTAGGTTTCATTCCCAGGTGGGTCAGTACCCTTAAGCACAGTCAGTACTTGAGTTTGCCCTGAACTGCCTCAGTAAATAACCAGCTTTATAAAGGGATCGTTTGAAAAAGAGTGAAGATACTCGATGTAACACAAGTGTCGTTACGTATCACGCATGCGCCATCTCGATCTCTATGGTCTACATCAGTGGCGCCCAATCATGTGCCACGAAGGGCCGATAGTCTGCAGGTTTTTATTCCAACCAATCACTACATCTGCTGATTTCACTAATTAACACACCTTCAACCAGAGAGGAGGGGGCTAATTAGTGAAATCAGCAGGTGGAGTGATTGGTTGGAATGAAAACCTGCGTACTCTCGGCCCTTCGTGGCACATGATTGGGCACCACTGCTCTACATACTGCTGCTAGAGAACTGCTGCCGACACTGCCGTGCTGCGATTGGATGAGAGAACTGCTGCCGACACTGCCGTGCTGCGATTGGATGAGAGAACTGCTGCCGACACAGCCGTGCTGTGATTGGATGAGAGAACTGCTGCCGACACTGCCGTGCTGCGATTGGATGAGAGAACTGCTGCCGTGCTGCAATTGGATGAGAGAACTGCTGCCGACACTGCCGTGCTGCGATTGGATGAGAGAACTGCTGCCGACACTGCCGTGCTGCGATTGGATGAAAGAACTGCTGCCGTGCTGCAATTGGATGAGAGAACTGCTGCCGACACTGCCGTGCTGCGATTGGATGAGAGAACTGCTGCCGACACTGCCGTGCTGCGATTGGATGAGAGAACTGCTGCCATGCTGCAATTGGATGAGAGAACTGCTGCCGTGCTGCGATTGGATGAGTCTCATTTTCATTGTTTATTTCTGTTTTTCCTGGAAATTTACCATTTTTTCCTGATATCTTTAAAAAATAATAATAATCAAAACTGCTGAAGGGACCCTATGTCCTCGAATGTTTTATTTTCTTACAGGCTACAATCTGTTAATTTGCACAATAAAAGTTTTCAGTCAAATTCATTGATGCAGTTTTTTATGGTGTGTAATGGGTTTTGGCATATTTTTATCCTTAGGTTCATGATTTAAATTTTTTACTGCAGTCAAATGAGAAACAGATGAATAAAGAAATTATCCCAGGATCGAATCGCAATCCTTGGGGCCAAAACAAGACCTTTAGCACATGACCAATGATTGGCCATGGTATTCGTTTTGCACCAATCATTGGTTGCGTTATTAGTTTTGCATGTGTTAAAAGGTTTTGCACACACTAAACATCTTAGTAAATTGGGCCCGTAGTGTATCACATAAACACAAAGAATCGCAATATTATAGCGACCCAAGTACCCCATTGTGTACCCACCCCATAATATAATGCTTATTTAATGCTGCACATCATTGTCAACTAAGACCCTGAATAACCTCATGGTGCTGAGTGTTAAAGGATATACTGGAACAGACCTTTGACATCATGGCTGTGTCCAGGACAGAGTCCTGTGCTGTGATAGGGTGGATTCCAATCGCTTATTTTATCTGTCCTCTTCTCCTCGGTCCTCGCCTGACCGGGAAATCGATCGAGGTTCGCCATCTTTATGGACATTACAAACCGTTAAATGCTGCTCGGAAGAGCGAGGAGTGGGGAACGAGCTGGCTCCCGGAGGATGCATCGGTGAGGAAACACAAGCGTAGCCTTTGCAAAATCCTTTTCTCAGAACGTGTTGCGTGTATAAATTATCCACCACTCTCCACATCTACCATGTCGCAGGCACACCCCTACATAAATGCAATGTTACCTCATTTCCTCCATCCTCGTATCTGATCCTTGCATCCTTTCCTTGCGTCCTCCGTTGGGCGGAGCTAAGGAGCGAGGAAAGGATGCAAGTAGTAAAAATAAGCGATTGGAAGCCTACACAAGCCTACATTCTTGAAGGGAGGCCTGGCACTGAATGGCCCTCAGCAGCCACCGTACTTATACCCATCCCAGTCACATACAATGATTTATGAGATCAACACACAAAATGCAATCTTACAATTTATTATAATCTCATACACACATGACATGTAAACCTTAGAGTTTAACTTTCCCTTTTTGACAGTCATGAAGCATCCACACATTTTTCCCCCACAAGTATTATTTATTTATTGATTTATTTTTTTCATAAGAGTGCGTAGATACAAGTCTATATTTCATAATAATATAACAAACGTACCCACCAACTTTGACAAAACCCCAAATAGTCCCCTACAATATTATCATGTTTTGGATATTGGGTGTTATGACCTGGTCTAGCAACAGGTCAAGGGTCAGGTCATAATGGAAATGGGAAATGGTTAATGAAACTGCCCAACCAAAACTATCTACCCCCTATCTAGCCTTCAAAGGCTTGCCAGGTACGGGGTGGCTTTAAACGCAGAGCTTTGGGGAAAAATCAGTCTGCAGGCTGAGACCAAACAGTCTGTATAGTGTACCCCATGTATAGTGCACCCCATGTATAGTGCACCCCATGTATAGTGCACCCCATGTATAGTGCACCCCATGTATAGTGTACCCCATGTATAGTGTACCCCATGTATAGTGCACCCCATGTATAGTGTACCCCATGTATAGTGCACCCCATGTATAGTGCACCCCATGTATAGTGCACCCCATGGAGATTTAGATTTCAACCCAGAGTCACCGTAAAAAATAACGCAAAATAACAAAATGGTGTCCCGATGGAAGAATAGCAGTCCAGCTGGGTTCACCCAAACTAACTGGAGTTACTACACAGCAAATAAACTAGCAGGGGTAGACTGCCAACCTGATGAGGAAACTGAAGACACACCCACACATTCAGCAGAGAAACTCAACTAAACACTGACAACAGAAGTCCTAACAGGGGGCACTGAGTATTGTCCCCCCTAAAAAATTAAAATCCTGTTTGTTGACCCCCCAAAGTTGAAAAAAGATCTACATCCTTGTTTCCGAGGTTCACTTGTGTTCTGCAGGAAGAGTAATTAATGCTAACAAGCACAGCTGTGCTTCTGCTAATGATTAACCCACACCTTCAATCACAGATCAAACTAAATGAACTAACTTCATAGATAAAGTAGCCAAACTATTTGGCTCATTGAGGCCTAACATGAGGCTGTAGCGTGATTCTTCATTATGTCCACTTAACTCCAGCACTCAGGAAAGGACACAGATTCCTCCTTCGTTCTTTTCCTTCTCAGAGGAGATCTCGTAACTCAGATGTCTGATCTGAGAGCGCATTTGATCGGCCTTCTCCCTGTAGCCCTGTTCCATCAGGTCACGCTGCTCCTGCAGGAAATGAACATGGAGGATGAAGAGAAAATGTATTTACTCTTCCTCCTGATGTCTCTGATTTGAGTTAAAGACAAAGTGACAGTGGTGGAAAGTATCAATTGCTTTGTTTCTTTACTCAAGCACATTTTTACAGGTGTTGCTACTTTACTTGGTAGACTTTACTGTGAACCTTTTCTTTTACTCCACGACATTTTTAAAGAAAACGACCTTTGATCTGATTTTAACAGTGACACACTGTCTCCCTGTGACCGCTTATTCAGATATTATTACACTGGTAAAAATGTGCAATTGTGGACGATCTCCTGGGGCCGTCCGTAGAGGCGTCCGTCTGTCAGTCCATACGTAAATCCCCGTGTGGACAGGTAACTGATTCCCACCATGGTCATGTGTTCATCTCTTTATCTGTCTAACCAGACACTCAAAAACGGCCATTTGTCCATATTGGTCCAGTAGAGTAGCTGGGTGTATATTGGTATGGTAGTGTAGCTGGGTGTATATTGGTATGGTAGTGTAGCTGGGTGTATATTGGAATGGTAGTATAGCTGGGTGTATATTGGTATGGTAGAGTAGCTGGGTGTATATTGGTACAGTAAAGTAGCTGGGTGTATATTGGTACGGTAGTGTAGTTGGGTGTATATTGGTACGGTAGTGTAGTTCGGTGTATATTGGTATGGTAGTGCAGCTGTGTGTATATTGGTGTGGTAGAGTAGCTGGGTGTATATTGGTACAGTAAAGTAGCTGGGTGTATATTGGTACGGTAGTGTAGCTGGGTGTATATTGGAATGGTAGTGTAGCTGGGTGTATATTGGTATGGTAGAGTAGCTGGGTGTATATTGGTACAGTAAAGTAGCTGGGTGTATATTGGTACGGTAGTGTAGCTGGGTGTATATTGGAATGGTAGTGTAGCTGGGTGTATATTGGAATGGTAGTGTAGCTGGGTGTATATTGGTATGGTAAAGTAGCTGGGTATATATTGGTATGGTAGAGTAGCTGGGTGTATATTGGTATGGTAGAGTAGCTGGGTGTATATTGGTATGGTAGAGTAGCTGGATGTATATTGGTAAGGTAGTGTAGCTGGGTGTATATTGGAATGGTAGAGTAGCTGGGTGTATATTGGTATGTAGAGTAGCTGGGTGTATATTGGTATGGTAGTGTAGCTGGGTGTATATTGGTATGGTAGTGTAGCTGTGTGTATATTGGTATGGTAGTGTAGCTGGGTGTATATTGGTATGGTAGAGTAGCTGGGTGTATATTGGTATGGTAGAGTAGCTGTGTGAATATTGGTATGGTCGTGTAGCTGTGTGTATATTGGTACGGTAGTGTAGTTGGGTGTATATTGGTATGGTAGTGTAGCTGTGTGTATATTGGTACGGTAGTGTACCTGGGTGTATATTGGTACGGTAAAGTAGCTGGGTGTATATTGGTACGGTAGTGTAGCTGGGTGTATATTGGTATGGTAGAGTAGCTGGGTGTATGATATGGTAAAGTAGCTGGGTATATATTGGTAAGGTAGTGTAGCTGGGTGTATATTGGTATGGTAGAGTAGCTGGGTGTATATTGGTATGGTAGTGTAGCTGGGTGTATATTGGTAAGGTAGTGTAGCTGGGTGTATATTGGTATGGTAGAGTAGCTGGGTGTATATTGGTATGGTAGTGTAGCTGGGTGTATATTGGTACGGTAGTGTAGTTGGGTGTATATTGGTACGGTAGTGTAGTTCGGTGTATATTGGTATGGTAGTGTAGCTGTGTGTATATTGGTATGGTAGAGTAGATGGGTGTATATTGGTATGGTAGAGAAGCTGGGTGTATATTGGTATGGTAGAGTAGCTGGGTGTATATTGGTAAGGTAGTGTAGCTGGGTGTATATTGGTATGGTAGTGTAGCTGGGTGTATATTGGTATGGTAGAGTAGCTGGGTGTATATTGGTATGGTAGTGTCACTGGGTGTATATTGGTTGGTAGTGTAGCTGGGTGTATATTGGTATGGTAGTGTAGCTGGGTGTATATTGGTATGGAAGTGTAGCTGGGTGTATATTGGTATGGTAGAGTAGCTGGGTGTATATTGGTATGGTAGAGTAGCTGGGTGTATATTGGTATGGTAGAGTAGCTGGGTGTATATTGGTATGGTAGAGTAGCTGGGTGTATATTGGTATGGTAGTACAGCTGGGTGTATATTGGTCTGGTAGTGTAGCTGGGTGTATATTGGTATGGTAGAGTAGCTGGGTGTATATTGGTATGGTAGTCTAGGTGGGTGTATATTGGTATGGTAGTGTAGCTGGGTGTATATTGGTATGGTAGAGTAGCTGGTTGTACATTGGTATGGTAGTGTAGCTGGGTGTACATTGGTATGGTAGTGTAGCTGGGTGTATATTGGTATGGTAGAGTAGCTGGGTGTATGTTGGTATGGTAGTGTAGCTGGGTGTATATTGGTATGGTAGTGTAGCTGGGTGTATATTGGTATGGAAGTGTAGCTGGGTGTATATTGGTACAGTACAGTAGCTGGGTGTATATTGGTATGGTAGTGTAGCTGGGTCTATATTGGTATGGTAGAGTAGCTGGGTGTATATTGGTATGGTAGAGTAGCTGGGTGTATATTGGTACGGTAGTGTAGCTGGGTGTATATTGGTATGGTAGTGTAGCTGGGTGTATATTGGTATGGTAGAGTAGCTGGGTGTATATTGGTACGGTAGTGTAGCTGGGTGTATATTGGTATGGTAGTGTAGCTGGGTGTATATTGGTATGGTAGAGTAGCTGGGTGTATATTGGTATGGTAGAGTAGCTGGGTGTATATTGGTAAGGTAGTGTAGCTGGGTGTATATTGGTATGGTAGAGTAGCTGGGTGTATATTGGTATGGTAGTGTAGCTGGGTGTATATTGGTACGGTAGTGTAGTTGGGTGTAAATTGGTACGGTAGTGTAGTTCGGTGTATATTGGTATGGTACTGTAGCTGTGTGTATATTGGTATGGTAGAGTAGCTGGGTGTATATTGGTATGGTAGAGAAGCTGGGTGTATATTGGTACGGTAAAGTAGCTGGGTGTATATTGGTACGGTAGTGGAGCTGGGTGTATATTGGTATGGTAGAGTAGCTGGGTGTATGATATGGTAAAGTAGCTGGGTATATATTGGTAAGGTAGTGTAGCTGGGTGTATATTGGTATGGTAGAGTAGCTGGGTGTATATTGGTATGGTAGTGGAGCTGGGTGTATATTGGTAAGGTAGTGTAGCTGGGTGTATATTGGTATGGTAGAGTAGCTGGGTGTATATTGGTATGGTAGTGTAGCTGGGTGTATATTGGTACGGTAGTGTAGTTGGGTGTATATTGGTACGGTAGTGTAGTTCGGTGTATATTGGTACGGTAGTGTAGTTCGGTGTATATTGGTATGGTAGTGTAGCTGTGTGTATATTGGTATGGTAGAGTAGCTGGGTGTATATTGGTATGGTAGAGAAGCTGGGTGTATATTGGTATGGTAGAGTAGCTGGGTGTATATTGGTAAGGTAGTGTAGCTGGGTGTATATTGGTATGGTAGTGTAGCTGGGTGTATATTGGTATGGTAGAGTAGCTGGGTGTATATTGGTATGGTAGTGTAGCTGGGTGTATATTGGTATGGTAGTGTAGCTGGGTGTATATTGGTATGGTAGTGTAGCTGGGTGTATATTGGTATGGTAGTGTAGCTGGGTGTATATTGGTATGGTAGAGTAGCTGGGTGTATATTGGTATGGTAGAGTAGCTGGGTGTATATTGGTATGGTAGAGTAGCTGGGTGTATATTGGTATGGTAGAGTAGCTGGGTGTATATTGGTATGGTAGTACAGCTGGGTGTATATTGGTCTGGTAGTGTAGCTGGGTGTATATTGGTATGGTAGAGTAGCTGGGTGTATATTGGTATGGTAGTCTAGGTGGGTGTATATTGGTATGGTAGTGTAGCTGGGTGTATATTGGTATGGTAGAGTAGCTGGGTGTACATTGGTATGGTAGTGTAGCTGGGTGTATATTGGTATGGTAGTGTAGCTGGGTGTATATTGGTATGGTAGAGTAGCTGGGTGTATGTTGGTATGGTAGTGTAGCTGGGTGTATATTGGTATGGTAGTGTAGCTGGGTGTATATTGGTATGGTAGTGTAGCTGGGTGTATATTGGTATGGTAGTGTGGCTGGGTGCATTTTGGTATTCTTGAGTAGCTGGGTGTATATTGGTATGGTAGTGTAGCTGGGTGTATATTGGTATGGTAGTGTAGCTGGGTGTATATTGGTATGGTAGAGTAGCTGGGTGTATATTGGTATGGTAGAGTAGCTGGGTGTATATTGGTATGGTAGAGTAGCTGGGTGTATATTGGTATGGTAGTGTAGCTGGGTGTATATTGGTATGGTAGAGTAGCTGGGTGTATATTGGTATGGTAGAGTAGCTGGGTGTATATTGGTATGGTAGAGTAGCTGGGTGTATATTGGTACGGTAGTGTAGCTGGGTGTATATTGGTATGGTAGAGTAGCTGGGTGTATATTGGTATGGTAGAGTAGCTGGGTGTATATTGGTATGGTAGTGTAGCTGGGTGTATATTGGTACGGTAGAGTAGCTGGATGTATATTGGTATGGCAGAGTAGCTGGGTGTATATTGGTATGGCAGAGTAGCCAGGCTGGGTTCATACTGGGTGTATATTGGTATGGAAGTGTAGCTGGGTGTATATTGGTACAGTAAAGTAGCTGGGTGTATATTGGTATGGTAGTGTAGCTGGGTCTATATTGGTATGGTAGAGTAGCTGGGTGTATATTGGTATGGTAGAGTAGCTGGGTGTATATTGGTACGGTAGTGTAGCTGGGTGTATATTGGTATGGTAGTGTAGCTGGGTGTATATTGGTATGGTAGAGTAGCTGGGTGTATATTGGTACGGTAGTGTAGCTGGGTGTATATTGGTATGGTAGTGTAGCTGGGTGTATATTGGTATGGTAGAGTAGCTGGGTGTATATTGGTATGGTAGAGTAGCTGGGTGTATATTGGTACGGTAGTGTAGCTGGGTGTATATTGGTATGGTAGTGTAGCTGGGTGTATATTGGTATGGTAGAGTAGCTGGGTGTATATTGGTGTGGTAGTGTAGCTGGGTGTATATTGGTATGGTAGAATAGCTGGGTGTATATTGGTGTGGTAGTGTAGCTGGGTGTATATTGGTATGGTAGAGTAGCTGGGTGTATATTGGTATGGTAGAGTAGCTGGGTGTATATTGGTATGGTAGAGTAGCTGGGTGTATATTGGTATGGTAGTGTAGCTGGGTGTATATTGGTATGGTAGTGTAGCTGGGTGTATATTGGTATGGTAAAGTAGCTGGGTGTATATTGGTATGGTAGTGTAGCTGGGTGTATATTGGTATGGTAGAGTAGCTGGGTGTATATTGGTATGGTAGAGTAGCTGGGTGTATATTGGTATGGTAGAGTAGCTGGTGTATATTGCTATGGTAGAGTAGCTGGGTGTATATTGGTATGGTAGTACAGCTGGGTGTATATTGGTCTGGTAGTGTAGCTGGGTGTATATTGGTAAGGTAGTGTAGCTGGGTGTATATTGGTATGGTAGTGTAGCTGGGTGTATATTGGTATGGTAGAGTAGCTGGGTGTATATTGGTATGGTAGTGTAGCTGGGTGTATATTGGTATGGTAGTGTAGCTGGGTGTATATTGGTATGGTAGTGTAGCTGGGTGTATATTGGTAAGGTAGTGTAGCTGGGTGTATATTGGTATGGTAGTGTAGCTGGGTGTATATTGGTATGGTAGAGTAGCTGGGTGTATATTGGTATGGTAGTGTAGCTGGGTGTATATTGGTATGGTAGTGTAGCTGGGTGTATATTGGTATGGTAGTGTAGCTGGGTGTATATTGGTATGGTAGTGTAGCTGGGTGTATATTGGTATGGTAGAGTAGCTGGGTGTATATTGGTATGGTAGAGTAGCTGGGTGTATATTGGTATGGTAGAGTAGCTGGGTGTATATTGGTATGGTAGAGTAGCTGGGTGTATATTGGTATGGTAGTACAGCTGGGTGTATATTGGTCTGGTAGTGTAGCTGGGTGTATATTGGTATGGTAGAGTAGCTGGGTGTATATTGGTATGGTAGTCTAGGTGGGTGTATATTGGTATGGTAGTGTAGCTGGGTGTATATTGGTATGGTAGAGTAGCTGGGTGTACATTGGTATGGTAGTGTAGCTGGGTGTATATTGGTATGGTAGTGTAGCTGGGTGTATATTGGTATGGTAGAGTAGCTGGGTGTATGTTGGTATGGTAGTGTAGCTGGGTGTATATTGGTATGGTAGTGTAGCTGGGTGTATATTGGTATGGTAGTGTAGCTGGGTGTATATTGGTATGGTAGTGTGGCTGGGTGCATTTTGGTATTCTTGAGTAGCTGGGTGTATATTGGTATGGTAGTGTAGCTGGGTGTATATTGGTATGGTAGTGTAGCTGGGTGTATATTGGTATGGTAGAGTAGCTGGGTGTATATTGGTATGGTAGAGTAGCTGGGTGTATATTGGTATGGTAGAGTAGCTGGGTGTATATTGGTATGGTAGTGTAGCTGGGTGTATATTGGTATGGTAGAGTAGCTGGGTGTATATTGGTATGGTAGAGTAGCTGGGTGTATATTGGTATGGTAGAGTAGCTGGGTGTATATTGGTACGGTAGTGTAGCTGGGTGTATATTGGTATGGTAGAGTAGCTGGGTGTATATTGGTATGGTAGAGTAGCTGGGTGTATATTGGTATGGTAGTGTAGCTGGGTGTATATTGGTACGGTAGAGTAGCTGGATGTATATTGGTATGGCAGAGTAGCTGGGTGTATATTGGTATGGCAGAGTAGCCAGGCTGGGTTCATACTGGGTGTATATTGGTATGGAAGTGTAGCTGGGTGTATATTGGTACAGTAAAGTAGCTGGGTGTATATTGGTATGGTAGTGTAGCTGGGTCTATATTGGTATGGTAGAGTAGCTGGGTGTATATTGGTATGGTAGAGTAGCTGGGTGTATATTGGTACGGTAGTGTAGCTGGGTGTATATTGGTATGGTAGTGTAGCTGGGTGTATATTGGTATGGTAGAGTAGCTGGGTGTATATTGGTACGGTAGTGTAGCTGGGTGTATATTGGTATGGTAGTGTAGCTGGGTGTATATTGGTATGGTAGAGTAGCTGGGTGTATATTGGTATGGTAGAGTAGCTGGGTGTATATTGGTACGGTAGTGTAGCTGGGTGTATATTGGTATGGTAGTGTAGCTGGGTGTATATTGGTATGGTAGAGTAGCTGGGTGTATATTGGTGTGGTAGTGTAGCTGGGTGTATATTGGTATGGTAGAATAGCTGGGTGTATATTGGTGTGGTAGTGTAGCTGGGTGTATATTGGTATGGTAGAGTAGCTGGGTGTATATTGGTATGGTAGAGTAGCTGGGTGTATATTGGTATGGTAGAGTAGCTGGGTGTATATTGGTATGGTAGTGTAGCTGGGTGTATATTGGTATGGTAGTGTAGCTGGGTGTATATTGGTATGGTAAAGTAGCTGGGTGTATATTGGTATGGTAGTGTAGCTGGGTGTATATTGGTATGGTAGAGTAGCTGGGTGTATATTGGTATGGTAGAGTAGCTGGGTGTATATTGGTATGGTAGAGTAGCTGGTGTATATTGCTATGGTAGAGTAGCTGGGTGTATATTGGTATGGTAGTACAGCTGGGTGTATATTGGTCTGGTAGTGTAGCTGGGTGTATATTGGTATGGTAGAGTAGCTGGGTGTATATTGGTATGGTAGTCTAGGTGGGTGTATATTGGTATGGTAGTGTAGCTGGGTGTATATTGGTATGGTAGAGTAGCTGGGTGTATATTGGTATGGTAGTGTAGCTGGGTGTATATTGGTATGGTAGAGTAGCTGGGTGTATATTGGTATGGTAGAGTAGCTGGGTGTATTTTGGTATGGTAGTGTAGCTGGGTGTATATTGGTATGGTAGTGTAGCTGGGTGTATATTGGTATGGTAGTGTAGCTGGGTGTATATTGGTACAGTAAAATAGCTGGGTGTATATTGGTATGGTAGTGTAGCTGGGTGAATATTGGTATGGTAGAGTAGCTGGGTGTATATTGGTACGTTAGTGTAGCTGGGTGTATATTGGTATGGTAGTGTAGCTGGGTGTATATTGGTATGGTAGAGTAGCTGGGTGTATATTGGTATGGTAGTGTAGCTGGGTGTATATTGGTATGGTAGTGTAGCTGGGTGTATATTGGTATGGTAGAGTAGCTGGGTGTATATTGGTGTGGTAGTGTAGCTGGGTGTATATTGGTATGGTAGAGTAGCTGGGTGTATATTGGTATGGTAGAGTAGCTGGGTGTATATTGGTATGGTAGTGTAGCTGGGTGTATATTGGTATTGTAGAGTAGCTGGGTGTATATTGGTATGGTAGTGTAGCTGGGTGTATATTGGTATGGTAGAGTAGCTGGGTGTATATTGGTATGGTAGAGTAGCTGGGTGTATATTGGTATGGTAGAGTAGCTGGGTGTATATTGGTATGGTAGTGTAGCTGGGTGTATATTGGTATGGTAGAGTAGCTGGGTGTATATTGGTATGGTAGAGTAGCTGGGTGTATATTGGTATGGTAGTGTAGCTGCATGTATATTGGTATGGTAGAGTAGCTGGGTGTATATTGGTATGGTAGTGTAGTTGGGTGTATATTGGTATGGTAGTGTAGCTGTGTGTATATTGGTGTGGTAGAGTAGCTGGGTGTATATTGGTATGGTAGAGTAGCTGGGTGTATATTGGTATGGTAGAGTAGCTGGGTGTATATTGGTATGGTAGAGTAGCTGGGTGTATATTGCTTTGGTAGAGTAGCTGGGTGTATATTGGTATGGTAGTACAGCTGGGTGTATATTGGTCTGGTAGTGTAGCTGGGTGTATATTGGTATGGTAGAGTAGCTGGGTGTATATTGGTATGGTAGTCTAGGTGGGTGTATATTGGTATGGTAGTGTAGCTGGGTGTATATTGGTATGGTAGAGTAGCTGGGTGTATATTGGTATGGTAGTGTAGCTGGGTGTATATTGGTATGGTAGTGTAGCTGGGTGTATACTGGTATGGTAGAGTAGCTGGGTGTATATTGGTATGGTAGAGTAGCTGGGTGTATGTTGGTATGGTAGTGTAGCTGGGTGTATATTGGTATGGTAGTGTAGCTGGGTGTATATTGGTACGGTAGTGTAGCTGGGTGTATATTGGTACAGTAAAGTAGCTGGGTGTATATTGGTACAGTAAAGTAGCTGGGTGTATATTGGTATGGTAGTGTAGCTGGGTGAATATTGGTATGGTAGAGTAGCTGGGTGTATATTGGTACGGTAGTGTAGCTGGGTGTATATTGGTATGGTAGTGTAGCTGGGTGTATATTGGTATGGTAGAGTAGCTGGGTGTATATTGGTACAGTAAAGTAGCTGGGTGTATATTGGTATGGTAGTGTAGCTGGGTGAATATTGGTATGGTAGAGTAGCTGGGTGTATATTGGTATGGTAGAGTAGCTGGGTGTATGTTGGTATGGTAGTGTAGCTGGGTGTATATTGGTATGGTAGTGTAGCTGGGTGTATATTGGTATGGTAGTGTAGCTGGGTGTATATTGGTACAGTAAAATAGCTGGGTGTATATTGGTATGGTAGTGTAGCTGGGTGAATATTGGTATGGTAGAGTAGCTGGGTGTATATTGGTACGTTAGTGTAGCTGGGTGTATATTGGTATGGTAGTGTAGCTGGGTGTATATTGGTATGGTAGTGTAGCTGGGTGTATATTGGTATGGTAGAGTAGCTGGGTGTATATTGGTGTGGTAGTGTAGCTGGGTGTATATTGGTATGGTAGAGTAGCTGGGTGTATATTGGTATGGTAGAGTAGCTGGGTGTATATTGGTATGGTAGTGTAGCTGGGTGTATATTGGTATTGTAGAGTAGCTGGGTGTATATTGGTATGGTAGTGTAGCTGGGTGTATATTGGTATGGTAGAGTAGCTGGGTGTATATTGGTATGGTAGAGTAGCTGGGTGTATATTGGTATGGTAGAGTAGCTGGGTGTATATTGGTATGGTAGTGTAGCTGGGTGTATATTGGTATGGTAGAGTAGCTGGGTGTATATTGGTATGGTAGAGTAGCTGGGTGTATATTGGTATGGTAGTGTAGCTGCATGTATATTGGTATGGTAGAGTAGCTGGGTGTATATTGGTATGGTAGTGTAGTTGGGTGTATATTGGTATGGTAGTGTAGCTGTGTGTATATTGGTGTGGTAGAGTAGCTGGGTGTATATTGGTATGGTAGAGTAGCTGGGTGTATATTGGTATGGTAGAGTAGCTGGGTGTATATTGGTATGGTAGAGTAGCTGGGTGTATATTGCTTTGGTAGAGTAGCTGGGTGTATATTGGTATGGTAGTACAGCTGGGTGTATATTGGTCTGGTAGTGTAGCTGGGTGTATATTGGTATGGTAGAGTAGCTGGGTGTATATTGGTATGGTAGTCTAGGTGGGTGTATATTGGTATGGTAGTGTAGCTGGGTGTATATTGGTATGGTAGAGTAGCTGGGTGTATATTGGTATGGTAGTGTAGCTGGGTGTATATTGGTATGGTAGTGTAGCTGGGTGTATACTGGTATGGTAGAGTAGCTGGGTGTATATTGGTATGGTAGAGTAGCTGGGTGTATGTTGGTATGGTAGTGTAGCTGGGTGTATATTGGTATGGTAGTGTAGCTGGGTGTATATTGGTACGGTAGTGTAGCTGGGTGTATATTGGTACAGTAAAGTAGCTGGGTGTATATTGGTACAGTAAAGTAGCTGGGTGTATATTGGTATGGTAGTGTAGCTGGGTGAATATTGGTATGGTAGAGTAGCTGGGTGTATATTGGTACGGTAGTGTAGCTGGGTGTATATTGGTATGGTAGTGTAGCTGGGTGTATATTGGTATGGTAGAGTAGCTGGGTGTATATTGGTACGGTAGTGTAGCTGGGTGTATATTGGTATGGTAGTGTAGCTGGGTGTATATTGGTATGGTAGAGTAGCTGGGTGTATATTGGTGTGGTAGTGTAGCTGGGTGTATATTGGTATGGTAGAGTAGCTGGGTGTATATTGGTATGGTAGAGTAGCTGGGTGTATATTGGTATGGTAGTGTAGCTGGGTGTATATTGGTATGGTAGTGTAGCTGGGTGTATATTGGTATGGTAAAGTAGCTGGGTGTATATTGGTATGTAGTGTAGCTGGGTGTATATTGGTATGGTAGAGTAGCTGGGTGTATATTGGTATGGTAGTGTAGCTGGGTGTATATTGGTATTGTAGAGTAGCTGGGTGTATATATGTATGGTAGTGTAGCTGGGTGTATATTGGTATGGTAGAGTAGCTGGGTGTATATTGGTATGGTAGAGTAGCTGGGTGTATATTGGTATGGTAGTGTAGCTGGGTGTATATTGGTATGGTAGAGTAGCTGGGTGTATATTGGTATGGTAGAGTAGCTGGGTGTATATTGGTATGGTAGTGTAGCTGCATGTATATTGGTATGGTAGAGTAGCTGGGTGTATATTGGTATGGTAGAGTAGCTGGGTGTATATTGGTATGGTAGTGTAGCTGGGTGTATATTGGTATGGTAGAGTAGCTGGGTGTATATTGGTATGGTAGAGTAGCTGGGTGTATATTGGTATGGTAGTGTAGCTGGGTGTATATTGGTATGGTAGAGTAGCTGGGTGTATATTGGTATGGTAGTGTAGCTGGGTGTATATTGGTATGGTAGTGTAGCTGGGTGTATATTGGTATGGTAGAGTAGCTGGGTGTATATTGGTATGGTAGAGTAGCTGGGTGTATATTGGTATGGTAGAGTAGCTGGGTGTATATTGGTATGGTAGTGTAGCTGGGTGTATATTGCTATGGTAGTGTAGCTGCATGTATATTGGTATGGTAGAGTAGCTGGGTGTATATTGGTATGGTAGAGTAGCTGGGTGTATATTGGTATGGTAGAGTAGCTGGGTGTATATTGGTATGGTAGTGTAGCTGGGTGTATATTGGTATGGTAGAGTAGTGGGTGTATATTGGTATGGTTGTGTAGATGGGTGTATATTGGGATGGTAGAGTAGCTGGGTGTATATTGGTATGGTAGTGTAGCTGGGTGTATATTGGTATGGTAGTGTAGCTGGGCCAGGCTGGGTTAATACTGTACCCTCAGTTTTTGATCCATAACCCTACGGTTTTCCTCCTGGCCCACTTTCCGATCCCTCTCCATTTTCCGCCTCAGTTGTCTTTCATTCTCCTGGCGAGACCTTTCTATATCAATGACCCTTCTCTCTAGCGCCCTCTGCTGTTCGCTGGCTGCCGCTGCTCTCTGGCTTTCTCTCTCCAGTTGGGCTTTCTGTTCTGTGGGGCAAAGCAGCACATCAGTCACCCGCCATCTCCAAATGCAGTGTTTAGATGTTTCTTCACTTATACAATGTATGTAAACCTAATCCACATACCCCTTTGTTTCATGCACACAAGCTTGTTATTTTATTAAACTCAAATGATTACTACTTTTTCTTCCATAATAATCAGTATTAAACAAAAAACAATAAATTTCTCTGCAATCACACAGCTTGAGAGCACACAAGTTTAACTTGCCATCATTTGTAACCCCCAAGACAGAATGAACATCACTTCAGCTGGTCTCAGTGTGGCTGTGAACTTCCTTTAAGTTTATAACTTTATCATGTCGGACCAGAATACATTCCTTTAAGTTCCCCTCTCACCTTCAAGACGCCTCTGTTGTTCTGACAGATTTCTATCTGCTGTTAAAATTATTTTCCCAAGTTTTTTTTTCTCAAATAGGTATTCCCCCAAGGCTTGCTCTGCCTGTAACAAAGATAAGAAAAACTGAACATATTAACCGTCCTAAAGTCATTACACTGGCTTCGGGTTAGCTCCGGAATTACTAAAAAAATAATTTTATTGGTTTACAAATCTCTTACACTGTACAGTAGAGTAGCTGGGTGTATATTGGCATGGTAGAGTAGCTGGGTGTATATTGGTACGGTGGAGTAGCTGGGTGTATATTGGTATGGTAGTGTAGCTGGGTGTATATTGGTACAGTAGTGTAGCTGCATGTAGATTGATACAGTAGTGTAGCTGCATGTATATTGATACAGTAGTGTAGCTGGGTGTATATTGATATGGTAGTGTAGCTGGGTGTATATTGGTACAGTAGTGTAGCTGCATGTAGATTGATACAGTAGTGTAGCTGCATGTATATTGATACAGTAGTGTAGCTGGGTGTATATTGATGTGGTAGTGTAGCTGGGTGTATATTGGTATGGTAGTGTAGCTGGGTGTATATTGGTATGGTAGTGTAGCTGTGTAGTAGCTGGGTGTATATTGGTATGGTAGAGTAGCTGGGTGTATATTGGTATGGTAGAGTAGCTGGGTGTATATTGGTACGGTAGTGTAGCTGGGTGTGTATTGGTATGGTAGAGTAGCTGGGTGTATATTGGTACGCTAGTCTAGCTGGGTGTATATTGTTACGCAAGTGTAGCTGGGTGTATATTGGTACGGTAGTGTAGCTGGGTGTATATTGGTACGCTAGTCTAGCTGGGTGTATATTGGTATGGTAGAGTAGCTGGGTGTATATTGGTACGCTAGTCTAGCTGGGTGTATATTGGTACGGTAGTGTAGCTGGGTGTATATTGGTATGGTAGTGTAGCTGGGTGTATATTGGTACGGTAGTGTAGCTGGGTGTATATTGGTACGCTAGTGTAGCTGGGTAGTGTAGCTGGAATATAATTAAATGTAGGTTGAGTGAGGGGTTTCATCATGCGATACCGCTTGTGTTCAGTCTGCAGAGTGCTGGATATGTTCACAAGAGCATTGAGTGCTGGAACTGCTGGATTCAGGATATATGCACATTTTTACTTAAAGGGTAACAAAGCACTAAAACCACTTATTTTAGATGATAACTGATACATTCGTTTTTTTCTACGTATTACTGATTGTTCCTGGTCCAAATCTTGACAGATTACTGCAGTCAGCGCAAAAAAGAATACATTTTAAGAATCTGGCTCAAAAGTGTCTCAAGCGGTAAAACGTCAGGTACTGCACGTTCAATCTGTGATTGGCCAGAAATGTCTTTGCTTTCATATTCCTCCCTCCGTGACGAAAAAATAATCTGTACAGCAAATGTCAGCGAAGCTGCGCCTCATTTTTTAAAACGAAGCTGCATGTAGGCTATTTATGCGACCAAAATGGTCGTGTACTTCTTGAAAAGTATGCTCCCGAATATACGCAGTGAAACCCCGGAAGTAAGTACATCATACGGGGTTAAGTATACTGCATTTCGAGAACACTTCTCTAACTTTAATTTCTTGTCCGGTCTACTCAACAAACATTCTCAATAGTATGGAACGGTGCTGATTCGAGCCAGCCCACAGGTTTTATCTGTCACCAATATGGGGGTGAGCTAAACCAAACCCTGTAACTAAATTGCTAAATGCATTCTGAACAGTGAAAGCAAAGCGCGACAATGGTTCCGTCTAATTCAAGAACAAAAACAGTCTCCAATAACGTGAAAAACCAGCATTACAGATGAGCTGAATTGAAGCAAACCTTTAAAAGGAGAAGGGAGGCAGAATTGGGGGGCACTAGCGCTGATATAGTCTGACAGGAAGCCCGGGAGAGAGTTACCTTCACCCCTTTAGCCGGGGAGCTTCTGTATTCATTAACCAAGCTGTTCAGGTCAGCCTTAAATCGCTTATAACCCCCCGGCCTCATGTAGGATTCCTCCGGTCCCATGTCATTTCCCAGCTGGAGGAGTAGAGCTGCGCAGTGATTTCGAGACATCTCCGCGTTCTCTGCACACTTCCCCTCGTACACCTGCTTCACTCGCTCCTGTTAACGACAGAGAGACACACCTGCTTCACCCGCTCCTGTTAATGACAGAGAGACACACCTGCTTCACCCGCTCCTGTTAACGACAGAGACACACCTGCAGACAGGTAGACACACAGATTCCCTTGACCAAGCAGATGGTCAGCTCCATACTCTTCACATATGGAGCTATGGAGCCACCTTAGCAGAGTGGCTAATTGAGATGTTTATAAAAACAATTAGTTGATCGAATACATGAGAGCAGGTACACCTAACATTGATGAATATTATTATTCGAATATTAGTTCGAATGACACAAAAAACATATATCTTTGAGCAAACGACTGCAGCAGTTCCCACCTGGTACATTACACACAGACATGTTTAATTTATTTAGCTCAACTCGCAATCTAATAATTAAGGCTGGGTGTTTGTCACGGAAAATATTGGCAGAAGTCACGGCATGTCGTTGAAAATCTTTTCTTTTTTTAAAAGTTAATTTTATTACTTAATAGATTTTACTTGCAGCATGATTGAGATAACATGTGCAACTGTATCAGCAGTAAGAAGGGCTTGAAGTTTCAAAGTCAGCTGGCAGTTTTCAGCCGGTAGGGACAAATAGCCTATGAGTGAAATTCATTAGGCTAATAGGCTGGTGCATTTAGTCACTTAATTCGGTCCATCACGGAAAGAAAGAGCATGCTTTATTGCATTTAATTTAACAGAATATTGTTAGAAACAGGTTATGCTCAAATTGCATTACAAAAATAATAAAACAGGGTTGCCTTGTGTCCAACATGGTACACCAGCCCTCCAATGGAATGGAGTTGTGCATCTCTGGCTTTGTGAATGAACTCTCCACCCACAGACAAAACGGGCCTACAAACCATGAGTTTTGCTTGATACTTCTGGTCGTCGTCCTTGAAGGAGCGTTCCATAAAGAGCTGCAGCGCCTCTTTCAGGCAGCCGTCGTGAACGCTGGAGAGCACCTCCTCAGTCTTAGTAGGCAGTTTCACCCGCTTTCCCAGCAGCCGCCTGTAGAGGGCGAAAGACTCCTCGACCGCCTTCGAATTCTCGATCTGAGACAGCGCCGCCACTGCGTTCTCCAAACACGGCACGCTGCCGCTCCGAATAGCGTCTACGTACGTCACCGCCAGGTTCCCCAGCACTGGAGTCACACAGCGGTTACAGAAAATGACAAAAGATCAGCAAGGAGTCCAGGAAATTATTATATTTTGGCATGTACTGGAAAATGTACTTGATGTGCATCAATAATTCTAAAATGTATTATTCAATACTTTCCGGTATATTTTTCAATACTAGTTTTGGTGTGTAAAGGTAGCAGCCAACCTGTGACATATTTAGTTAAAGGCCGTTCCTCCGCGTCCTCGAGCCTGTTATCAGCACAGTATTCTCAAAGGCCTTGCAATAAACACCAGGCCGGACTGGAGTTCATTTAAAGAACAATTTATTTAGGCGTGCTATTGACCAGCCGGGGCGCTGGTGCACCAGTATATAACCTTCTCATCCCTGGGCGTCACACGAGCCAATCACGCATCGCCCTGCAGGGCTGCCAGCCCTTTTCTCTTTCACCCCATCCCAGTTCCATCAAACTTACAGGTCCCAGTGACTGTGATTCCCCCTTTAATGGTCTTCTCCTTGGAACAGCTGAAAATGTGGCTGCAGAAAGCAGAGGTTTGTTTCACAAACTGAGGGTCCAGTTCAGAATCTCGCAGTTGATCCAACACCTTCAGCTTCTCCTTGGAACCGGGCGGGTCAAACACAAAGCACTTCCGGTCTGGGAAGTAGTTCCGGATGCATTCCCGGGCATCATTACTGAGGGAAATTCCTTTAGAGGTGCCTTGAGGAAAAGAAATTTGTAAAAAAATAAAATTTTGTTATTATTACTTTTTTGCAAAGACAAAAAAATCGCCAATGAGATAAGACAGCAAACCACAAGGTTTGAGAGTGGCCAGAGAATTGAGAAGCAGTGGCCAGCCAGTATCTATACTGGTGAACATAGTCGGTAGATGGAAGTCTCCCACCAACCTTTGGGAGAGGGTTCAGTGACAGACAGTTTCTGGTGTGACTCTCCCTCCATAAAGTTGTGGCTTTGCCAATCATCTCATTACAGGCATCTCATTGCCAATACATTACAGGCATTTAGGGGACGCTCTTATCCAGAGTGACTTACACAACTTTTTAATTTTTTTGCATATTATCATTTATACAGAGGCATTTATCATATTATCATTTATACCATTTATACAGCTGGATATATACTGAAGCGATTCAGGTTAAGTACCTTGCTCAAGAGTACAACGTGTCCAACCTGGGAATCGAACCTGGAACCTTTCAGTTACAAGGCCAGTTCCTTAACCATTATACTACACTGCCGCCCCTTGCACTCACGTGATCTCATTGGGGGGACATTGATAGTGAAGTGGAGGGGGGTGGACAACATGTCCTTCTTTAGACAGCTCCTGAGACGAGTCTTAACTCTCTTGACTGCACTTGCCCCTCTTTGTCTCTGACCATTTTCTTCAGGATGAAAGCAATGGGAGAGATACCATCACCAAGTAAAATACTGTTTGGCACCTTCCAGCCTCCAAGCATGTACTTGAAGTTTTGCCACTGAGCGATGGCTTAGAATAAATCAAAATTGAATTGGTTGCACAGGATGTGAATTTTATCATCTCCATAAGCCACAAACTGGTCTTCTGTGGGCTTTGGAAGACAGGTGGGATCAAAGATGGAGAAGGCCTGGAGCACAGGGCAGTCTTCTTTAAACCGATTGTCTAGGTCAGGGGTGTCAAACTCCAGTCCTGGAGGGCCGCAGTGTCTACAGGTATTTGTGGTTTCCTTTTAATTAGCACCCAGTTAAAGCTTTGAGAACAAGGTGTTTGGACTTCTTAGCCAATCAGTGACTTAAATTAATCACTTGTGTTGAAACACATCAAAAACCAGCAGACACTGCGGCCCTCCAGGATCGGAGTTTGACACCGCTGGTCTAGGTTCTTCTCCATCTCTGCCATGTAGGTGTGTACCACCAGGCATAGGAATTCATCACCTGCTGGAGCTCCAAGGCAGCATACTTTCCACCAGAGGCAGCATACTTTCCACCAGAGGCAGCATACTTTCCACCAGAGGCAGCATACTTACCACCAAAGGCAGCATACTTACCACCAGAGGTAGCATACTTTCCACCAGAGGTAGCATACATACCACCAGAGGCAGCATACTTACCCCCAGAGGTAGCATACTTACCACCAAAGGCAGCATACTTACCACCAGAGGTAGCATACTTACCACCAGAGGTAGCATACTTACCACCAGAGGCAGCATACTTACCACCAGAGGCAGCATACTTACCACCAGAGGCAGCATACTTACCACCAGAGGCAGTATGCTCTGCATGATCACTGACCACATCATAATTATCTTTTAACCTGTCCTTAGTGGATTCCAGAGTAGGTTTTTGGCTTTTAACCTGGCCTTAGTGGATTTCAGAGTAGGTTTTTTGGCTTTTAACCTGGCCTTAGTGGATTCCAGAGTAGGTTTTGGGCTTTTAACCTGGCCTTAGTGGATTTCAGAGTAGGTTTTCGGCTTTTAACCTGGCCTTAGTGGATTTCAGAGTAGGTTTTCGGCTTTTAACCTGGCCTTAGTGGATTTCAGAGTAGGTTTTTGGCTTTTAACCTGGCCTTAGTGGATTCCAGAGTAGGTTTTCGGCTTTTAACCTGGCCTTAGTGGATTTCAGAGTAGGTTTTTGGCTTTTAACCTGGCCTTAGTGGATTTCAGAGTAGGTTTTTGGCTTTTAACCTGGCCTTAGTGGATTTCAGAGTAGGTTTTGGGCTTTTAACCTGGCCTTAGTGGATTTCAGAGTAGGTTTTTGGCTTTTAACCTGGCCTTAGTGGATTCCAGAGTAGGTTTTTGGCTTTTAACCTGGCCTTAGTGGATTCCAGAGTAGGTTTTTGGCTTTTAACCTGGCCTTAGTGGATTCCAGAGTAGGGTTTAGGCTTTTAACATGGCCTTAGTGGATTCCAGAGTAAGTTTTGGGCTTTTAACATGGCTTTAGTGGATTCCAGAGTAAGTTTTGGGCTTTTAACATGGCCTTAATGTATTCCAGAGTAGGTTTTGGGCTTTTAACATGGCCTTAGTGGATTCCAGAGTAGGTTTTAGGCTTTTATCATGGCTTTAGTGGATTCCAGAGTAAGTTTTGGGCTTTTAACCTGGCCTTAGTGGATTCCAGAGTAGGTTTTGGGCATGTGTAGCATGCAGTGGCGTTTATATATTAGGGGCAGGAGGGGCAGTGCAGTGCCCCACCAGACGTGGCGCTGTTGTGCAAGATACTCGTAACATCTGAACGTTGTGGCAAAATGTATTTTATATTTAATACAAAACAGTGATTCAATCGTGAAATTGGCGTGTATAAATATAATAAACTTGACTCACACTCCTATGGTGCTGTTTTTACAGATTTTTTTGTTGACCCTGTTGTTGACACTGGCTGACTGACTCGGTGGCTGTCCGGGCTGACTGATTCGGTGGCTGTCCGGGCTGACTGACTCGGTGGCTGACTGATTGATACTGGCGGTCTGATTAGCTCCGTGGCCCTGGCTTGCTCACTAGCACTTCCTGTCTCCTCAACAAAAAATACAATAAAAAACTGCTATTCTCAGTTCTAAGTTGAACAGTATACTATTATCAAATTATATAATACAATAAAGTACCAATTTAGATTACATCACACAATTCTAGCTATAATATTATTATATCCAGTGGCTTCGGGCACACCCCTAATGGATAGGTAGTTTAAACACAAATCTACCTGGACTTTCTTCTTGCCAGTAACTGTAATTACCTAGAATCAATAGTAGCTAGGCTGCTATTCTTGATAACATTACTTTATTCAGTCGCTAGTTCTTGGAAGAAGGAAATATTTGCTAACGTTATATGATGTATTGATCGAGTTAGCTAGAACCGGCTACTCGGCTAAAAGTTACCATGCATGCCAGCTGCAGCCAGATAATGCCTGGTTCAGACTAACGCTACACAAACTCAGTGTTATGCAACAACAGAAAAAATTCTGTTGTTTTACCTGGACTTTTACATGACATTTTTACTGTAATGTTAGCTATAGAAGTCTGTAATCCTGCAATTGTATCTAGAAGACTTGCATGTTCACAATGAGGTCTGTGGAAGCAGTGGGGGGAGGGGGGGTGTCTCTTCCTCTGTGGGCAGGGCCAAGGAATGCTATGACTGAAATGTTTTTGACAACAAATGCGACCGTTGGGAAAAAGTTTTGTATTCTAGCTTTAAGTCTCATTACAAGTTTAAAACTCTTGTTAATACAGACTTATGGTTTGGTTTTGGTTTATGCAGTGAAGAGGAGACTGATCAGAGAGATCAGCTATTCCAGCTGCAGCAGTTTTATAAGATATAGCAAAACAGGGTCCAACAAGATCATATCCTGGTTGGCAATAGGTAGCACTATAATATATTGCTGGCTATGACTACCTATTGACAACCAGTAGGACTCGGTAGGACCCTGTTATTAACCAAAACTAATCTCTCTTCTGTTTTAGTACATGACAAAAATTTTAATACTGGACCTCAAATGTTACTTGAAGGTGAGAGTTTAGCATCAGGGTTGAGGAACTGCACTTACAATAAGGTTGTAGGTTTGATTCCCATACATGGAATGTAGCTATTGAAATGTAAAACCGGGTGAACCAGTTTACCCTTTTTAAGCTTCAAGGAGTTCTCCAGGTACTGGTCTGCATTGACGGCCTTTCCGTCGATCTCCAGATCCAGAATGAAGTCCCTCACAGCCCAGACAAAGGTGGGGAAGAAGCGGCCGTAGTCGGAAGACGTCTCTTGTGCCTCCTCCTTGTTGGACTTCACCTTGATGTGCTCGGTTAGCTCTGTCACATAGCTGTATAGTTATTAAGGAAGAGCCATTGGAGATGCGAGATGTAGCGTTATTCATTGATCTGTCAAAGGCTGTTGATACAGTAGATCAGTGGTTCCCAAGGTGAGTCCTGGGCCCCGCTGTGTATGCTGTTTCATTCCAAACACAATTGCAACCCCTGAATTTTAACAAGCTGTTCATTTTTTCTTATTAAGGTGCTTTTTTCATGTTTGCAGAAATTATGTACCCTCTTAAACCATATTATGCAGAGACAATGCCACGTTATCAATGTCAAAGCTGCCAGCAGTAACCATGACATCAACCAATAACATGCCAGAAGTAACCATTACATCAACTAATAACATGCCAGCAGTAACCATTACATCAACCAATAACATGCCAGCAGTAACCATTACATCAACCAATAACATGCCAGCAGTAACTATTACATCAACCAATAACATGCCAGCAGTAACCATTACATCAACCAATAACATGCCAGCAGTAACCATTACATCAACCAATAACATGCCAGAAGTAACCATTACATCAACTAATAACATGCCAGCAGTAACCATTACATCAACCAATAACATGCCAACAGTAACCATTACATCAACCAATAACATGCCAGCAGTAACCATTACATCAACCAATAACATGCCAGCAGTAACCATTACATCAACCAATAACATGCCAGCAGTAACCATTACATCAACCAATAACATGCCAGCAGTAACCATTACATCAACCAATAACATGCCAGAAGTAACCATTACATCAACTAATAACATGCCAGCAGTAACCATTACATCAACCAATAACATGCCAGCAGTAACCATTACATCAACCAATAACATGCCAGCAGTAACCATTACATCACCCAATAACATGCCAGCAGTAATCATCAAATCAACCAATAACATGCCAGCAGTAACCATTACATCAACCAATAACATGACAAGTGCAATAGTAGGTGCAATAGGTAGAATAAGGACACTGTGCTTAATGTAGCAAATGGATACTGCAGGGTCATATATACGCATGCGCTAAGCTTATGTGGTTGTTAGGATACTGCAGGCTCATCTCTACGCATGCGCTAAGCTTATGCAGTTGTTAGGATACTGAAGGCTCATCTCTACGCATGCGCTAAGCTTATGTGGTTGCTAGGATACTGAAGGCTCATCTCTACGCATGCGCTAAGCTTATGTGGTTGCTAGGATACTGAAGGCTCATCTCTAAGCATGTGCTAAACTTACGCGGTTGCTAGGATACTGAAGGCTCATCTCTACGCATGCGCTAAGCTTATGTGGTTGCTAGGATACTACAGGCTCATCTTTACGCATGCGCTAAGCTTATGTGGTTGCTAGGATACTGAAGGCTCATCTCTACACATGCGCTAAGCTTATGTGGTTGCTAGAATACTGAAGGCTCATCTCTACACATGTGCTAAGCTTATGTGGTTGCTAGGATACTGCAGGCTCATCTCTACGCATGCGCTAAGCTTATGTGGTTGCTAGGATACTGCAGGCTCTTCACAGCTTCGTTATTGATGGTACCCATGCTGTTGTAGACTAACGTGCTGCTCAGGAGGACGGCCAGAGAAAAGATCCAGGTGTCATTCTTGTCATCCCCCTGTTAGAAGGAAAACGCTTTCAGGATTAGGAAGAACATGCTTTACCACTCATTAAAAAGTAGCAATTTTAACTGCGTGATTCGATTCAATTCAGGGGTATATTAGCGAATAGCGAAGTCACCGTGCGTAGCCTATGCAAGACAAGGGGTTTTACATGCAACAACATTGTAGCGATTTCTTAGAGGTAAACAAGGCAACAATTTATCTTATGGGGAAATACAACTTATTCAATTTACATTTGGGTGAGTACAGGCCCAGTGGCAGAATCAAAACAGACAGAAGGGCATTTGAGATTTTAAGTATTATAGTATAAAATATGTAGTGTTAGCCTACTACTAATAAGTTCAGCTAGCTACATAGTTACGTCATTGTTATCGTATCATAAGAGAAAATTATGTAGTCCATCGCCTACATCTCTTTTCGGACTGGATCGTTTCTCCAGATAAAGTTAAAGGGTAGGTACACTCTAGATCACTTTTTTTTTTTAGCTGTAAACATGTTTGTATGCCTACCTTATCATGAAATGTATTCATCCATTCCGTTATTTCAACAATTCTGAAATATTATTGTATATCATAAGAAACTGGCAGCAAAGTGTCTTGTTGCTGCCCTCTAACGGTTGAGATTTTCTTTCTGCTCCTCACTCTGGCCCCGCCCCAATCATGATGTCAGAGTACCTCTTTGGTAGATAATTGTTGCCGCACACAACGGAAATAGCCGGCACCTGATTGGTTAGATGCACTATGGTGCTTTGATTTCGGTTCCACGTTTTTAAACCGAAACAACGCAACGTCCTGTTCATAAACTCTCTTATTCCACTTAAATAATCCACTAAAATATGTTTCTGAAAATATTTGAGGTGAGAAATAGGCCATGCAGTTGCGGAATCTTGATTAATATTTGATGTGCAACGTCTAGTTTGACAGTTTGATCCGAGTTATACGAAGTAATTCGTACATTGTACGTTCATTTATGCAGCTCCTCTGCCCCCACCCCTTTCCCTCGCTCACCCCATAAAATATTTTTCAAAATAGTGTAGTAGGTGGAGACAGGCTGAGACAGTGGGTGCACTTAATCTTTAAGTAGCCTATGTAGCCTAATAAAACATTTGTATGGCTTCTGTAGCCTAATTTAATGAATCAATTTGGACGGCCTGTGCCATGATGACCATGTTTTCGTTATAAGTTTCCTATTTTTACCTGCTCCTCTTTCCTTCTCTCCCATGGCCAAACAAAAAATGTCCTTCATGTACAGAAATATCGTACAATGAAGCCGTATGCAGAGATACAAATGTAGAACACACAGACATTCTAATAACCAATTATAATACTGCAGCGTTCAATTTCCTGTTCCATTTGCATCCTTAACCCCCTGAAATAGTCGAAGATTGTTTGCTATAATTAGCTAGTTGATTGCTGCACATACAGTGCCCTCCACTATTATTGGCACCCCTGGTAAAGATGAGTTAAAAGGGTTATAAAAAATTCACTTGAAGTAAATTTATTCTGAGAAAAAAAATCCTGCATCAAGAAATAATTCATTTTAACAAAACCATGTGTGCCACAATTATTGGCACCCCTGCATTTATATATAGAATAAAGTAATAATTATTTTCATATTTGGTTGCATATCCTTGGCATGCCATGACTTCCTGATGTCTGTGACCCAACAACATCAAAAGACTCTTGATATCTTATTTTCAGGTACTCTTTCAAGCGATACTACAACGTCTCTGCATTTGAATGGATCTCTATGGGAATTGGGGGGTGGGACTAGATTTAGCTGTAAATGACACTGGAACAGTATGAAATACATGGCTGGCTAAATGGCTCTAAGTCATCATTAGTGATTTCAAACAAAATTGTGTTGCTGTTGATTTGACTATTATTTAGATTCAGCAGATACCACTAATTCTATTTAGCTAAGGTGGCTTACCCCATTTAGGGGGGGGCCCTTGTTATTTGTATACGAATTCCATTTGATTTTTTCGTCACACACGTACAGTGAGCACCATAATTTATTGGACAGTGACACATTTTCTGTTATTTTGGTTCTGTAATCTAGCACTTTGACTTTGAAAGGATACAATGACAATGAGGTTGAAGTTTTAATTTGAGGGTATTTTCTTCCATATCGGATGAACCGTTTAGAAATTATAGAACCTTTTGTACATAATCACCCCCATTTAAGGGCGTCAAAAAAAGTACAGAACCAAAATAACAAAAAATGTGTCACTGTCTGATGAATTATGGTGCTCACTGTATGTATAGCCCATCACTACAGAGAAATTTAATATTTTAACACCTTTGAGCAAATATTCAGACTGCTGCTATTGAACTGCCAGAGTGACCTAAGTGGAGTTACAGTGTAGGAGTTCAGCTGGGGATGGTGACATTGAACATTCTGGAACATTGAAAACGCAGGGAGGTGATGATGTCATAAAGACAAGCGGGAGGTGATGATGTCATAAAGACAGGCGGGACGTGATGATGTCATAAATACAGGCGGGACGTGATGCCCTACCTTTTCCACATCCCCCAGACCCTCAGTGTCCAGCAAGACCAGAGTGTGGTCATCTCTACAGGGGTGGGGCACACACCACATCCAGATGCCCTTCGTCTTAGACTGGACAGTGGAGCCCAAGGAGAACCCTGAAAATAGAGAACCCAGAAACTCTAGAACCCCGAGAACACACAGAAAGAACCCAGACACTAGAACCCTGAATAATCTTGATTTACCCAGGTCCTGGTGTGCTGTTGAATTCAGTATCCCTGTTCCCCTGCATATTCCCCAGTATGGATTTAAAACAAAATTGTGTTGTGTTTTTTTTTGCTGTCTTATTAATCTTCATGGATATTACTCAGGCCTATTATAACATTGGTATTTCTATTTTCTTATAAAGAACTTTAAGGATTAACCAGATGTGGTCCAGGAGAGAATGTAAATCGATGAATAATTATGCAAAGATGGCTACTATGAATGAGAACATTGTCCGTATCACCATCATTCTGAAGACTTCACGTTGAATTTGTAATTTTCTAAGCTTTGCCGAAAGTTAAATATTGTTGCTGTTGATTTGACGTTAATACTATTATTTCTCGGCAGATACTGATAACGTGATAGGTTCCTTTTATGCAGGAGAAACAAGAACACTGAATTCACTGGAACAACTGTCTAGATATCTAGGCGAAGAGGACATCGGATAAAGTGAAAAACATAAATACAAATACATTTTCGGCAGATCAGAAACAAGCTGGCATGCTGTCAATAACGTTGCACACCCCCAATCCATACTTTCACATCGGGGCTGTTTCCAATCAGCACCCTATATACTTGTCGAGTACACTGGATTATAAAATTAAATAGCACCCTATATGCTTGGCGAATACACTGAATTATAAAATTAAATAGCACCCTATATGCTTGTCGAGTACACTGGATTATAAAATTAAATAGCACCCTATATGCTTGTAGAGTACACTGGATTATAAAATTAAATAGCACCCTATATGCTTGGCGAATACACTGAATTATAAAATTAAATAGCACCCTATATGCTTGTCGAGTACACTGGGTTATAAAATTAAATAGCACCCTATATGCTTGTCGAGTACACTGGATTATAATATTAAATAGCACCCTATATGCTTGTAGAGTACACTGGATTATAATATTAAATAGCACCCTATATGCTTGTAGAGTGCACTGGATTATAAAATTAAATAGCACCCTATATGCTTGTCGAGTACACTGGATTATAAAATTAAATAGCACCCTATATGCTTGTAGAGTACACTGGGATATAAAATTAAATAGCACCCTATATGCTTGTCGAGTACACTGGATTATAAAATTAAATAGCACCCAATATGCTTGTCGAGTACACTGGATTATAATATTAAATAGGTGACATTTTCTCTAAATGTAGTTCCCTTAAATCAATTCAAATCATTTCCAGGGTTTCACCGAGTATATTCATGAGCATACTCTTCAATAGATAAGCTATAATATACGGCTGCAGACACCACCGCGCTCCGGTCCTGCCGCTCTCACACCCTCGGTCAGAGACGCCACCGCGCTCCGGTCCTGCCCGGTCAGAGACGCCACCGCGCTCCGGTCCAGCCGCTCTCACACCCTCGGTCAGAGCTTTCAGTCAATTCCAGTGTTTAATCAAATTCACTGGTCGGCGTTTGTTATTATTATTTTAAATCAAGGATATTTCATTTATTAATTTCAAATTTTAATAATGTAGCCTAGGCTATGCCTGTGTAGCCCAGGCCTACTCCGTTTCATTCAGACCAAGCCTTCAGTGATGTGATGGTTACAAGCATTCCAATAAAATCTTAGGATTGTTTTGAGGGCTTACACAAATCCGGTACACAAAACGAACAATGAATAAAGGCCCGTCCGCACCAAGAACGATAACTATCATGATAACTATAAATATATTATATAAATATGACGTCTTCTTTCAATAACAACAAAAACAACATGTGACATGTCAAGGGCGGGACGTCTTACGACACTTCTACCGTACGGTTGCAAATAGTAGGTCTATGGAGGATATTTTTTTTGCATACTGCATGTCGTGTACTAAACAGTATACAGTAAACAGAACAGTCTGCTAGTACACGGGACGCTGTAAATAGGCCTCTGATTCAGACACAGCCCGGATTTCAACAGTTTCTACTGTGTACTGTTTACTGCATACTGTTTAGTATGCAAAATGCAGGATGCAAAAGACATCCTCCATACTATTAACATTGAAAACCCAGGAATAAGTATATCATCTGGGGATTTTAAGTACACAACATTTAGAGAACATTTCACCATTTCAGCAGGTCTTAACTTTCTCATCCAGTATACTTGACAATCATACTCGATAGTATGGAAGGGCGTTGATTCGGACACAGCCTCAATAGTTTCAAAACCTTTTTTCAGAGTTTCAAAACGGTTTCAGTGTTCAAAACTCTGACACCCCAGATACCCGGACATATACTCTCATATACTATAGTCTGCTAAATATACCTGTGTGCTTCCCAGCCAGTCTGTTCATCAGGTAGGATTTGCCCGTGCGATACATGCCTACGATGGACACCACCACCACAGGCTGCCCGATTGACCTCAGAATGTCCAGGGCTTCCTGGTTCACCTGCAGCTTACCTCCAGTGGTATTCATAATGAGACAGACAGGCTTCTCCATTGCCACAAACCGTCCCTGCCACAGACCCATGTGCATGTACACACACGTACACACGTACACACGTACACACACACACACACACACACACACACAAACACACACACACACACACACACACACACACACACACACACACACACACACACACAAACACAAACACACACACACACACACACACACACGTGGATTATGATCACATCCAAGCTAATTCTAACGTCCATTTAGAATTAAGATTCAGTGTATTTCATAGCAGTCTGTGAAGGGCAGCAGTAAGGAGGAGCTAAATATCCAGTTACCAACCTAGTATCACACCTTTGTCTAACATTAACTCAGAGGAAATGTGTTTTGCACATTTGATCAGTTTAGGTTATGTAGGCCAACTGCTCACTCAGTACAATAATATCAGCTAACATCTCTCTCTCTCTGTGGTCTAGTTACCTTTGGTTTCCTCATGACATCCGTGATGTTAGCTGGAGGTGTTGAGGTGCATGAGTCTATATTTGATAATAATATAACATGAACATTACAAAACATTACAGTTTCTGAAGTTCACTTGTGTACATAAATGTGCATAAATACAGGACAAATAATTAAAGCATTACAGCACAGCTGTGCCTCTGCTAATGATAAACCCCGACCTTTAATCACCTATCAAACTAAATTAATCAACTTCATAGATAAAGTAGCCAAAATATTTGGCTCATTGAGGCCTAAAATGAGGCCATTCCTTTAACGTAATTCCTCATTATGCCACTTAACTGCAGCACTCAGAAAAGGATACAGAGTTTCTTACCTCTTTCTCCGACTCCTTTCTTTCTTCCAGACAAACAAGGGATTACGTCCTTGAACTTCTGCTTTTTGATCTCCAGTGCTGGAGGTCTCAAGGGCGGTGTGGACTCGGACTCGGACTCGGACTCGGACTCGGACTCGGACTCAGATGGTGTGAACTTGAACTTGGACGGTTTGGACTCGGACTCGGACTCAGACTCTGACTCAGACTCAGATGGTGTGGACTTGAACTTGGACGGTTTGGACTCGGACTCGGACTCAGACTCAGACTCAGACTCGGACTCGGACTCGGACTCGGACTCAGATGGTGTGGACTTGAACTTGGACGGTTTGGACTCGGACTCGGACTCAGACTCGGACTCGGACTCGGACTCGGACTCAGATGGTGTGGTCTTGAACTTGGACGGTTTGGACTCGGACTCGGACTCAGACTCGGACTCAGATGGTGTAGACTCAGACTCGGACGGTGTGGACTCGGACTCTGACTCGGACTCGGAAGTTGTGGACTCGACTACAAGGCTGTTGATCGCCTTTTGCAGCTGTTCGATCACAGTGCTCATTTCACCCACTTTCTTTTTCGGACATTTTCTAACCAGTGCACGCTGCGCCTGTATCAAATGAAGGAGAAGAGGAGATGTCTTTTATTAATTCATATGAGAGCGATTGCGCATAGGTATAGGTACACTCCCACAGTGCATCACACATGATTGCACAACCAATATTTCAAACAGACGAAACAGGACCTGCAACATGCCTGGAACATTGTTCTGTGGCAGAACACAATTGGAATCTAATCACAAAGTTCCACAGTGTTCTTGAACTATTAAAGATTTAACATGTTAGCTGGGATACCTTCAGGCGTTGATTCTTCCTGGCCAGCTCTGCCTTAACTTTCTCCATCTCCGCACGTGCTCCTTCCTCTGATGACAGAGCAAATGAAACTTCACAAGTTTCTAATACCTTTAATTTTATTTTAGGTTTCTTGGATGTTCTTTTCTTATGAGCGGAAATCCAATCTTTATGACCACAGGGTGTATCGTTTGACTGGATCCAATAAAAAATGTTGCTTAAATTTAATTGTAATTGCTCTTAAAATAGTTAAGTGCATTTTATCTAATCTAGACGGGATCTACACAGCAGGTGGTTCAATCAGGGGGTGAGAAATAAAGTTAATATAAAAATAGATTTTTGTCGGTCAACAGGTCTATTCCTGTTCTGGCGGGTAATAGGGATGGGTGATATAATGGTAGTGCTGTTAGCAGAGCAAAGGCTTGTATCTTCTCACAAATAATCATCGGGAGACGAGAAAAACAGCGTGACTACTGCCCATTCAAACACAGCGTGACTACTGCCCATTCAAACACAGCGTGACTACTGCCCATTCAAACACACTGACTGCTGTTCCAAATAAAAGGGTCTGAACCACATTTCTGTAAACGCACAAACTTGGAGACAAACATGTAAGGAAAGAAACAGTCTCATGAAGATGTAGGAAAAAACATTGATTTTATTACCCATTATTAACTGAAAGAGATATTCCTCCACATGTGTATTTATTGAATATATCCCCTCTATTTTAATAGCACAGTAGCCTATCATGCATAGTCATGCTTATGATTGGAAGAATTATGCAAATTAACTGATTAGTTTAACTCATATTCTTAAAATTCACAAACAAATCACAAAGAAATCAAGTCTATATAGGCTTCAATCAGAAGGAACAGGTGTGAATATATTTACCTCTAACTGCTAGACTCCAGGTACAGAGCGATCCAGAGTTAAACTTTCAGTGAGAAACCTTTGAGCTGATATTCAGAATGAGGTTGTGCTAAAAATTTCGAGCTCAAGCTGCTTTAAATAAGTTATTCAAAGTGAAAGTGAAACCAGATCATAGAAATAGCCAGGGGAAACCAACTTAAAGAAACACTCCTCTCCACAGTCCCCCCTCCCCCCTACCCCAGCAGGCACCGCCCCTAAGGGACTTACGGTAACGAATTACGGCAATAAAATTATATACAGCTAAATGCTAAAGTATTGGGACAGTGACACTACAATTTCAGTATTGGGTGGACTACAAAAAAAACCCTCAAATCAAAGTTTTTGAAGATGATTAAACGAATGAATCCTCAATCCTTAAATTAATGGGCTCACACAATTTAGCGCTGATTTCCACCGGGTACACGGGTAAATGCAGAATTTCAAAGGGTGGGGGTTCATTGTTGATTATGAATGTTCAGATGTAACAAATTGCCAGGAATCTCCCAATGAACCGCTTCACTTTCTAATTGTACTAAACTTGTCATTTACACACAATGCAAGCCCAGCAAGAATCCACTCAATTGATCTGCTGTGACACACAATCACTGATAAAAGTGTGTCCCATTGTGTCCCATTGGCTGCGCAGAAAGGCATCGGGTGTAGGAGGTGCAGGAATATTAAAGATGTACACCGATATAAAGGCAGGTTTTATAGAATGAAAAAAGATTGAATTCATTAAATACTGGAAGAATAAAGTCAGCTCATCAACAGAATCCAATACCAGTCCATTTTAAAATTCCCCAAAAAGGTAATAAACACATTTCACGGTCCTTACTCTATTTGTGCCTAGTACAGCCTCTCCCTCTGTGTCCATTCACACCTCATAACACTGTAAATCACATGTAAACTACATAGCACACCTAGTACAGCCTCTCCCTCTGTGTCCATTCACACCTCATAACACTGTAAATCACATATAAACTACATAGCACACCTAGTACAGCCTCTCCCTCTGTGTCCATTCACACCTCATAACACTGTAAATCACATATAAACTACATAGCACACCTAGTACAGCCTCTCCCTCTGTGTCCATTCACACCTCATAACACTGTAAATCACATATAAACTACATAGCACACCTAGTACAGCCTCTCCCTCTGTGTCCATTCACACCACATAACACTGTAAATCACATATAAACTACATAGAACACCTAGTACAGCCTCTCCCTCTGTGTCTATTTATACTTCATGACACTGAGTGTAACTCATAGGTGTTGATTCTTAGTTGTTGTATCTTTACGCTGAGTGTAAAGATACACTGTACACTCTTTTTTTAGGCTAGCTGGTAAGGGTAAAGTATTTTATTCACATGTATATATTATATTGAGGGTTTGTGGGTAAACTTGATGCGACTGCCTGAGGATGTAGGACAGGGGTGAAGAATTACAGACTTTGGAAGACAACACATTTTTGTGGTATATTTTCAATCGGGCAGCCAAATGAAGGCTGTAGAACGAGGTGTGGAATCTTTATCTGAATCACAGGTGGCAAAACATGGAAAACCAGCAGGACCGGATCTAAAGAGTCTAAATGTTCTGCACTCGTTCTCTCACTTACCTCCAGCCTCTGCTCCATGACCTTTAGCTCTCTCAGAGCCACCTCTGCTTCTGCTTCATATCTCTGTCTGTCAGCCCGGGTTTTGTCCTCTTAATGTGAACAAAAAACACAGACAGAAATTGCGGCAAC
This sequence comes from Ilyophis sp. 1 JC-2022, assembly GCA_022702515.1. NCBI lineage: Eukaryota > Metazoa > Chordata > Actinopteri > Anguilliformes > Synaphobranchidae > Ilyophis > Ilyophis sp. 1 JC-2022. Next base: position 3,128,809 of record CM040400.1, on the reverse strand, counting down.
AAAAAAACACACATGTGATGTGATGTGCTGGATCTGTGTGTTTTTTATTAACAAGGAAATCATACACTTTTTTTTTTTGTAAACTTATCTCACTATTTTTTTAAACAAATAGTGAGATAAGTTAACAAAACAAGAGAAGTATAAAAAAATACACAGATCCACCACAATTATGTGGTGTTTCCAGATTTCCAACATTCACAGAAACAGCTTGTTTTCCACCATGCACCTGTCTGAATGTGCATAATATTCACTGTACTGGCTCTCAGACATACATACAGAACCTGCTTTTACAATGTACCCACTATGATGAGAACAGTCTTACCGAAAATCCAATCATCATTTATAGACTAACGAGAGTCTTAGCAGTTAGCACCACCTTAGCACCAACTTAGCACCACTCACCCTTCAGAAGATGCATTCTCTGTGTCAGAACTTTGTCAGTCCTCCGAATGTCTCTCATATTCTCCTCTCTGTCCTTTAAAAAAGCCTCCAGCACTTGGTCAGCCTGTGACATAGTAGACAAGCACAAGATGCAATACCAGTCACGTGACAAGGAACTCATGTAACTCTAGTGTCTTGTTTTTCATGATGTTGTATTTATCACGTCTTACTGACTTAGCTTAAAGACTTAGTGTGTGTATTGGACTCAATGTTCAGGTCTATTATATTTGTGTAGATGTAGCTTTTCATGCTTCGTATCCTTTCAGACATTAATGTCATCAGTTCATCAAAACGATATTTAAAGGTAGATTCTGTAGCTTTTGTGATTTTTGAATTTATTGTTATGATTTTGTGATTTATTACTTAATTTGTGTGATATTGTGATTATTGAATTCACTGGTGTGATTGTATCTGGTTTTGTGCTCCCCAAGGGCTGATGCATGTACACAACAAACTGGTGGACCCTGTGAGCACCATGAAGGACTACAAGAACTGAGAGCTCATTTAATTTACCCAACGTAATAACTCATAACTCTGGGGTAATGGTAGGGAAAATCGATGAGGTCAAGGCATTCATTCTTGTGTACTGTTCAATGTACAGATGAGTATACATTAGGTCACTATGAAGATGAGTATGCATTAGGTCACTATGAAGATGAGTATGCATTAGGTCACTATGAAGATGAGTATGCATTAGGTCACTATGAAGATGAGTATGCATTAGGTCTCTATGAAGATGAGTATGCATTAGGTCACTATGAAGATGAGTATGCATTAGGTCACTATGAAGATGAGTATGCATTTGGTCACTATGAAGATGAGTATGCATTAGGTCACTATGAAGATGAGTATGCATTAGGTCACTATGAAGATGAGTATGCATTAGGTCACTATGAAGATGAGTATGCATTAGGTCACTATGAAGATGAGTATGCATTAGGTCACTATGAAGATGAGTATGCATTAGGTCACTATGGAGATGAGTATGCATTAGGTCACTATGAAGATGGGAATTCAGGATCTGCAAGTGTCCTCCACTACCCAGTCAAATTCTTCATCTGTTCATTTCAAAGTGAACTTTGAACTTTTCCAACAAATTTCAGCGGGTCTCTTTAAGGGATACCCCCCCACCAGCCCCCAAAAAAACAAAAAAACACCCACCACATTTTTAACCCCTTGTGGTCCTGTGTGAAAGGGACGATTCTGTAGAGCATGTATTCTCAATGAGGACATTTGGTTAGTATCAGTCAGTCATCAGTGAACATTGTGATGGCCGTCTGCCATTTTGTATGGTATGGCCACCTAAGCACTTTAAAACTCTAGCTATAGTATACTTTCCCCAGAGAACTCAAAATGGATCCATATCTCCTTCTAAGATGCATGTATTGACTGTTGAAAATAAGGATGGTTCTTGATTTAAATCAGGGAACAACTCTAGGTGCCAAATAAATAGTGTTTAATCTCTGAAGTGTGTCTTAAGGCGGGGTGTGGGCAAGGCCAGAATTTCTGCACATTCCTAACACTCCATTCCCTTGCCCAGTCTCTCTCTCTCTCTCTCCCTCTCTTTCTCTCCTTCTCTCCCCTCGCTCTCCTCTCTCTCCCTCTCTTTCTCTCCCCTCTCTCTCCCCTCTCTCTCCCTCTCTTTCTCTCCCCTCTCTCTCTCTCTCTTAATCTGAAGGCAATGCTGAAGCAGTCTTGGCATCAGCGCTTCCCGGGCCATTATGTAACGTTCTGTCAACATTGTTAGAGCGTTGGAGAGGTTCTGATAGCTGTTACACACTAAGCATCTCACCGTGGAATGTTCTTGCTCTGGGCATGCTAGATTCTTTTTAGTTTTGTTTTTTTTCTAACTTTTTCCAAAACCTTTTATATCAGAGTTGGGATGATGTATTCTTTGACTTCTTTCTCTTTGGCAAACTGTTGTCTATTCTTCAATTAGCTTTGAATAGTTACTGAATTTTTTTTTACATGCATTTGTTACTGTACCCAAAAATACATGATATTGTCTCAACATGTTTTGTACTGTAAGAATGTCTCATTTGCAGATGTTTAATAAAGGCAATAGCTTGCTACCTGGATTTTAATAACATTGTCCATTTTTTTATTGTTAAAGTAATCTTGTCACCTGGGAGGGGCAAGGAGGAGGATGGAGTGGTCATTTAAAATAATTTCTTATTTTATCTTCCACAGGGTGACAAGTAATGGTTAATTTGTTTTTATTGTAAGTGCACTGCCTTTTACACCCAATGGATGGCGCCACAAACAAATTCAATCTCATCCGTGCCAATCAGTTTCCATTTCTTAGATTCCAGTTTTCTCTCCTGCCAATCTCTCCGTCCATTGATTTAATTTTTTAAATGTAAACTCCTACACGGTTAACTAAAGTAATAGAGTAAAGCAGTGCCATGGGGAACCAGCAAGATGATGCCCTATGTGTTGCTCACTAGCAGGTGTGTCCGGACACAACAGAACCCTGTGGAACCCTGGCCAACTGCCACACACTCCATCTCTGGCAGAACCTGGGCATTAGCTTCCCTCTGCCACAATCTCCCAGTCATGGCCAGTGGCAAATGGCAATTGCATTTCTCCACACACACACCTGGGCCATGTCTGAATCGGCACTCTATTGAGTAGCCTTGGTGAGTAGATAGGACAAAAAAAGTCATTGAGTAGGCGAAGATTTTTGAAATTGCAGTATACTTGAAACACCAGGATGTCACACTTTTGGGGTTTCACTGAGTAGATTCGGGAGCACACTTTTTTAAGAAGTACACAAACATTTTGGTCATATAAATTTGACGTGAAGCTTTGTTTTAAAACAATTAGGCGCAGCTTCGCTGACGTATCCCAATTTAGCTGTAAAACCGCGGAAATGGTGGGATGTCTTATGACCTGCTTACGACACTTCCAAAGTACGGTTGGAAAATAGTATGGCGGATATTTTGCAGACTGCTAAACAGTGCACATTAAACAGCACACTTCTGCCAGTGCACTGTACGCAGAAGACAGGGTGCAGTAGATAGGGCTCTGATTCAGACACAGTGCACTGTACGCAGGAGACAGGGAGCAGTAGATAGGGCTCTGATTCAGACACAGTGCACTGTACGCAGAAGACAGGGTGCAGTAGATAGGGCTCTGATTCAGACACAGTGCACTGTACGCAGAAGACAGGGTGCAGTAGATAGGGCTCTGATTCAGACACAGTGCACTGTACGCAGGAGACAGGGCGCAGTAGATAGGGCTCTGATTCTGACACAGTGCACTGTACGCAGGAGATAGGGAGCAGTAGATAGGGCTCTGATTCAGACACAGTGCACTGTACGCAGGAGATAGGGAGCAGTAGATAGGGCTCTGATTCTGACATAGTGCACTGTACGCAGGAGATAGGGAGCAGTAGATAGGGAGCAGTAGATAGGGCTCTGATTCTGACACAGTGCACTGTACGCAGGAGACAGGGTGCAGTAGATAGGGCTCTGATTCAGACACAGTGCACTGTGCACAGGAGACAGGGCGCAGTAGATAGGGCTCTGATTCAGACACAGTGCACTGTACGCAGGAGACAGGGCGCAGTAGATAGGGCTCTGATTCAGACATAGTGCACTGTACGCAGGAGACAGGGCGCAGTAGATAGGGCTCTGATTCAGACACAGTGCACTGTACGCAGGAGATAGGGCACAGTAGATAGGGCTCTGATTCTGACACAGTGCACTGTACGCAGGAGACAGGGTGCAGTAGATAGGGCTCTGATTCTGACACAGTGCACTGTACGCAGGAGACAGGGCGCAGTAGATAGGGCTCTGATTCTGACACAGTGCACTGTACGCAGGAGATAGGGCACAGTAGATAGGGCTCTGATTCTGACACAGTGCACTGTACGCAGGAGACAGGGTGCAGTAGATAGGGCTCTGATTCTGACACAGTGCACTGTACGCAGGAGATAGGGAGCAGTAGATAGGGCTCTGATTCAGACACAGTGCACTGTACGCAGGAGACAGGGAGCAGTAGATAGGGCTCTGATTCTGACACAGTGCACTGTACGCAGGAGACAGGGAGCAGTAGATAGGGCTCTGATTCTGACACAGTGCACTGTACGCAGGAGACAGGGAGCAGTAGATAGGGCTCTGATTCTGACACAGTGCACTGTACGCAGGAGACAGGGAGCAGTAGATAGGGCTCTGATTCTGACACAGTGCACTGTACGCAGGAGACAGGGCGCAGTAGATTCTGACACAGCCCTGGTAACTAAATGTCTAATGAGAGCAGACAGACTGTCACTGACAAGTTGGTCAGTGTAGAATTTCCTAGCTTACTTGACTTTCAGGGATTTACACATTCTGGTTATTTGGACTCAGTGTGAGTTTGAACGATTGGAGGAAAAGCAGCCATCGGCCCTGATTTCATAGTGTTGACGTTTCACTGGCTGTACACTTCTATCAGATCTGTACCCTCAGGATGTGCTCCCATTGGAAACAAGCCCTTCCATTACCATTATACCACACTGCCACCCTAAAAACACACGTAAAAATGTGGAAATTCACAAACTCAATTACTTCCCAGTTTACAGTACATGGTACAGTAGTCACAGGTTTCCTGTGGTTCTAGAATCTTTACCTGTCCAGAGAGATACAGGTGTGGTGGTGTGGAATCAGCCCAAAGGACAAAAGGAATTGAACAAATATCACAGAGTAAAATTAGTCACAGAAGTGGACTAACAGCCAAACAGGAAAAAAATAAGTGAGATCTGAAATGTCCCCAACCTGCATATTTTTATTATTATTATTTTTTTAAATTAAATGGTCCGACCTGCCGACATTTTGGTAGCTTGCTAACAACATAGAAGCAAATAGTACTTTATAATTTGAATTAGCCGAGACTAAAAAAAAAACATTTCGCCACCCTTTGGACTCATATCATGGCCGGGTAACTACACTACCCAGAGTTCTACCAAACTTCAGTTGTGCTTTAAAGGCATCACAAGTTAATAATGCAAAGTTTCCATATGCGGTATAAAAGGGCATTTATTGCGACAGAAGACACCAAGGAACTCTGGGGTGCTCTGGAGATTTAATGGAGCAGACTTTTCAGTTACATCACGGCTGTGACCAAGTCCATCTACACTCCTCAAAAAAAGTTCGGAAACGTTATTTCGGTCGATTATTCCTCCCCTTTAATAATACCAATTGGTATTGTATTTTATATCGTTGGAAAGCCTGATTAGTCACCTTTACAACGAGGTACAACTTGTAAGGATCGTGCATTCGTGGAATGAGCAACACAGCTAACCGTGTGGGTAGCGGCCCAAAAAAATGTGCCAAAATCCCCTGCAATATTCTTCTGTTGGTATTCACTCTCGTTTTGAGTTGCTTGGTGGACTGGATGATTGTACTCTCCCACAGTAATAAGGAAAAAACAACACATATTGGCCATTTTTACACTTTATTCATTTTACACTGTCAGGGACCTCAGTAGCGTGTGGAAGATCCATACGCAGCCACAACAGCTTGGCACCTCCTCCTCATGCTGGTCACCAGCCTGGTCACACACTGCTGTGGGATGGCATCCCATTCCTCAACCAGGATTTGTCGCAAGTCAGCCAACATGGTTGCGTTGGTCACTCTGGCACGTACAGCACGCCCAAGCTGATCCCACAAGTGTTCAATTGGGTTGAGGTCTGGACTCACGGCAGGCCATTCCATCCTCTCCATTCCCAAATTCTGGAGGTACTCTGTGATGATCCTGGCTCTGTGGGGGCTACTGAGGTCCCTGACAGTGTAAAATGAATAAAGTGTAAAAATGGCCAATATGTGTTGTTTTTTCCTTATTACTGTGGGAGAGTGCAATCATCCAGTCCACCAAGCAACTCAAAACGAGAGTGAATACCAACAGAAGAATATTGCAGGGGATTTTGGCACATTTTTTTGGGCCGCTACCCACACGGTTAGCTGTGTTGCTCATTCCACGAATGCACAATCCTTACAAGTTGTACCTCGTTGTAAAGGTGACTAATCAGGCTTTCCAACGATATAAAATACAATACCAATTGGTATTATTAAAGGGGAGGAATAATCGACCGAAATAACGTTTCCAAACTTTTTTTGAGGAGTTTATAAGGGCAAAGGGCTCTAGTGCTGTGAGACACACAAGCCTACATTCTTCCAGGGTGTCGCAGGCCTGGCACTGATTGGTCCTCAGCAGGCACCGTACTTATACCGATCCCAGACATTCTCTTTTACAAGCGTGCAACTCCCTCGGCATTTGAATTTTAGGTCAGAAATTGCCTTGTATAATGAAATAACTGTAACTGATAGAAACGATTATATATTCCAGTGTATGGTGTGCACAGATGCTATACAAATCATATTTGATAGTAATTAAACTAAACGGCACTTTCCCAAGGTACACTTGTGTACTGGAAATATTCTGCATAAACGCAGGAAATTGTTCATTTATTTTTTTTCATATGACAACACAACTGTAGCCCAGGCCTACCTCTGCAAATGAACCCATTGTTACGAACAGAAAGCCACTTGTTAAAATAACCAAGAGGTATAAAAGGGTCAACTATGAAAGTGCCTTGAAATCCGTAAACTATTCAATCTATATTATTTTTTAATTTTATTTTAAAAAAAAAGTTTTAAGTCAGAGGCAAAAACAGGTTTAGTTGAAACTTTAAAAAAAATAAAAAAAGGGGATCTCGCCACGAGTGACAGCACCAGTTTAGGGGGGGTAAACCACCACAGGATGCCATTTAGCTCACAGTCACCCGGTAAACAAGAGGGGAAAAAAGACAAAACTAGTCTTTTGCAGGTTTGCCATTGTAAATCTTGAAACGGCAACTGAAATCATGTCGGGTTGTCCAAATTGTAAAACTTGGAAACAGTAACTGAAATCACGTCGAGGTCACCAAATTGTAAATCTCCGCGCAGCTAGACCAATGGGAAAATAGTTCGGAGCGAAGGTTTAAGCGTGATGTATTCCGCTATTGCTGTGGGAAAAGGGAAAAGTTATTAAAGTTAAGAAAGAAATATTAATGTTCTTGCAACCGGGTGAGACTGCTCTTTCGATTCATGGGATCAGCTAATAAGGGACCATGTATCAAAGGTAAACGTATCACGTTACCTTCCGCTTTAAGTCTGGTCTATCCTGACCCCAGTTTATCCAAAAGACAGCCTGAGTGCATTACATTAAATAATCAGCCACCAACGCTGATTCTCTACTCGTTTATCTGACTCCATTTAATATTATAATTTAGAAATTTAGTAGGTACAATTTCCACTTGATTTGTTAAAGGACTCTCATACTTTTAAGACGGTTCTCTGAACTGGATCTGTCTGTTACCACCGCGCTTTACATTGGGCCCTTAATGTACACGACTCACAGCTGACTAGATATCTGCGGTTATCTCAGAGGTTGCGGAAGAAGCCACTTCGTGTGGTATACTCTATGGTTAAGACTCAGGGACCGACGAAAGGAATATTGGCGACCACCGTTCTCAACATGTATAACCGCCAAGCGGAGGTGATCTACTTTAAGATGTAGTTCTACGGGTGCAATACTCCGTGATACATTAAGCTTAAATAGTCAACCTCCCTAGACCAGCTGAGGGGGTGACCATGACTGAGGAAATTAATCAACCCATTACCGGTGAACAGAGATAGTACGTCAATTTTCAGAGAAACCACACAAATCAAGTTTCACTAATTTTACTTACAAGGTAGGTTATTTACTTAAATCATCAATTCACAGTTTACAGATTAAACAGTCAAAATTCAAATATAGTACAGAAGAAAAATACTTTGTCATACCTGGCAATCGCTACACACAATGACCTGAGGTTAGATGTGTGGGAAAGTCTGAATACAGCTTCCCCGAGGACTTTGTTTCCTTTGCTTAAATGCTCAAACTCTGTGTTTGATCTGGCTGCAGACGGTCGTAAAACCATAAACTGGCCAAAAAGAGTTACATTGCACTTTAGTTTCCCTTACCCCTTACACAGAGAGGTTCCCTGAAAGGACAATTTCACAACGGCAGCTTACGCCTGTGTTATGAAATATACATTCCATCCATGTTGCACATTTAGGACATGTAGACCATTGCACCACCCACACCGAGACCATCACAACGATATCAAACATGAGTAGGTCTAAGTTTGTGTTGCCATGAGAATCCCCATCTCTACATAGTTTTTCAGATGTGATTGATATTAATGCCACAAAGGTCCCAGAATTCCTGTTGAGAATATTACATTTACACCCTAGTTGTCCCTGTTAATTCAGGTATGTTAACTGGATGTATTTACTAATGTAACACTCAAAAACTCAACAATACATGATTATCTCTCTGGAAAAAGAGTATATAATGTATGTTCCAGTGCCCAGACTAGTTCCAGTGTATACTGTACAATGTAGCAAAAGTATCAATCACATCTGTATGTTTTTAGGCTTTTTGAGGACAAAAGCAATCTATAGCCATGTTGTGTTGTGTGTGAAAATATGTTTAAGGACAGAGATTTGACCTGCCCTGATAACGTCATATGGGGGCACTGTGGCACTGTTTGTGTCCAAGCGTTTCTTCTAAAGTCATGACATCTTGAGACATTCTTTGACATCATAAACTTCACGCCAGATGGTCCCAGCAGACTTTACGGCACCGAAGTTCTGGTTTATAGCGTCCTAGAGTCGTTACAGGCTTCCATCCCCGGTGTTGTGTGTCCAGGTGCCCTGGGATCTCAATTCCAGTCTTACACCATGTTACTCTGGTCTATTCCGTTCGATTAAAGACATTTTATAAAGTGGAATTTCCTCCCAAATGGCCACCATAGCTGGTGCAGAAGGTGCACTCTCGATGTATTTTCATCTTAACCGATTTCCACCTGCAAGAAGCGGCATTACAATTTCAGCACGCGAGTAAAAGGTTATGCCTCCGGCCGTGACTACCCCATCAGAACAAAAGATTGTCGAAAAGAGTTTTTGAAGTACACACAAGATCCCGGTAACACAAGTAAAGTCAAAACCCTCGTCACAAGAAAAAAAGTGCACCTTAAAGAAAGATAGCACACACAAGTGATGCACCACAATAATGCAGCAAAGAAAGTAGCCACAAAGCCACAAGTGAAGATACCAGCGAACAAAAACAGGTAGTCAGTTAATCGTGAAAGAACGGCATATAAAAGCCGCAAAGTATGCTGCTTGCACAATGCAAAGGAAGGCTATAAAACCGGCTTTAAACGGAAATAAACCGCGCATTAGCGACCACCACAGCACAGTAACAACTTCGTCTAACAAACTACAAAATGTAGTAATCAGCTGCAAAACAACCTGAACGCCACAGTAGTATCTTAAAACCAGTCATCATGGCAGCGTGCGTGAAGAAAGCCAAAGTTGGAAAAGTTCCCGGGCTGGAGAGCGCCGCAAGTAGGCTACGATGCGCCTGAGAAGTCCTTCACAGGTGTCTGCAATTTCCAATCAAGACCCAAATGAGCAGAAAGAAACAGGTTAGCACACTAAGGGGGTTCTTCTTCTTCTTCTTTGGAGTTTAACGGCAGCTTGCATCCTTTGCGTTGCATTACTGCCATCTTCTGGAGCAAGTTAACTCCTACAGTGTCCGTTTTGTCAAACTCTTCCCATCAGTCCTGTTTTCTTGAGATATGTGCTCAAATATTTCCTGCCTTGTCCACTCCCACCTCACTCCAGAATGTATTTTAAACTGTCTCCTGTTATGCCTGTTCTTTCCATTCCATCCATCATGTCCTTTCTTTCTAATACATATTTCCTGCAGCTAACAAGAACGTGCTCTACCGTTTCTGGTTCATGACACTGTTCACAGAGTCCAGTTGGATGTTTCCCTATAATTCTGAGAGTCCCGTTTAAGTTACTATGTCCTATTCTAAGTCTGGTCATCACTACCTCCTCGTTTCTATTTCCTCCTCTGTTTCTCTCCCTACCCACTCTTTTTTGTATTGTATGTAGTTGTCGTCCTCTTATCTCCTGATCCCAGTACTGCTGCCACTCTTTATAGATTTCCTTCCTTGCTATACTCTTTCCTTCTGCTCTAGAAAGTACAATTGCGGTGTCTATGTTTTCTTTTCTAACAGCTCGTTTAGCTAATTTGTCCACTTTCTCATTACCCTTAATACCCATGTGCGCAGGAACCCAAATTAATGTGACCACAGTGCCTTGTTTTACCACTCGTGAATGTATTTCCATTATTTCAAATAATAGGTCTTGGCGATTACTGGATGTACCTAGCTTCAGACTGTACAGAGCGGATGCTGAATCGCTACAAATCAGAGCTCTGCTAGGTTTGGCTTGTTCACCCCACTCTAAGGCCATCCATATGGCGTACAATTCAACTGTGTATACACTTAAAAAGTTTGATGTCCGTTTGCATATTTCTGTTCTATTACTAGGCACTGCAACAGCAGAACCAGTGTTGTCTGTTATTGGATCTTTTGATCCGTCCGTAAAAACCTGTACATACTCTGTGTATTTACTTTCTGTATGCCAATAAAACTCATTGACTAGATCTGCATTTTCCCTCCTTTCCATAACTTGCAGCAACTCTAAGTCTATGCTTAATGGTTCTAGTATCCACACAGGGATTCTAGGCCTATACACTGTCGGACAGAACTCCATTCCATACACTCCCAGGTCTCTTGCTGCTCCCTCCCCTGTCCAACCAAAACTTGTTTTAACTGTTCCCTCCCTTTCCCAGCAGGCCTGTAGCACTCTTTTGGTTGGATGATTATCTCCGTGTCCTCTCAAATTCATCCAATAGTTTACTCTGAGCTGTTTTCTGCGTAAACACAACTAAGGGGGTTCATTTCAATCATTTATTTTTACTCCTTGCAAACCTTCCTCGCGTCTTTTCCTCGCTCCTTAGCTCCGCCAACGGAGGACGCGAGGAAAGGATGCAAGGATCAGATACGAGGACGGAGGAATCGAGGCAGCATGCATTTTATATGAAATATTGGAAACATTGTTTAGAATAAACAAACTTGCTATTGTGGTTCTGTTTTTGTGGATCCCAGCTCATGTGGGGGTTGAGGGAAATGAGAGGGTTGACATTAAAATGGGAGAACAAAGAAATACCTATTATTAAAGCAGAGGCAAAATCATACATCTGGCATCAAATAAAGATGCAGTGGCAGGAGAGATGGGGTAAAGATACGAAAGGTAGACATTTATATCAAATTCAAAAGATGGTTGGAGTTAGCAGACCATTAGGACGAAACAGGAAAGAAGAGTGCATCATAAGTAGATTAAGACTAGGACATACAAAATTAAATGAATAATTACAGCTCATTAAAAAACACCCAACTGGACAATGTGACACCTGTCATGAGAGAGAAAATGTGGAACATGTACTTTGCAACTGCATACAATATACACAGGAGAGGAACATATTATCTGAAGAATTAAAAAAAGAAGGGATCAGTAATATGGACCTTAAATCAGTTTACGTTAATCCATCTGGGAGCATAATAACCACACTTATTCTCATTCCTACAAATGACTGGACTGAATATTACAGAATATTAAATATTGTAATACCTTCAGTAGGTGGCGGTAATACTCCATATATGGAAGTGATTCGCCATTAAAACCAAAGAAGAAGAGGCAACATGTATTAGGCAAATGAACGCCCTTGCTCAATCAAGCATCAGCATCATATTGCTTACGTGCTTAACTACAATGCTTTTTAGCCTCTTTTTTTCATGAATAAATGTGGCTTTTCTTAGTTATAAGGAATGAGTGGCATTATGGATTGGCGCTTTATAATAAATGGAAAGGAACGGTAAAATTGCATTTGTGTAAGGGTGTGCCTGCGACATGGCAGATGTGGAGAGTGGTGGATAATTTGTAGGCTACACGTCACACGTTCCGAGAAAAGGCTTCCGCAAATGCTACACTTGTGTTTCCTCACTAAAGCATCCTCCAGTAGCCAGCTCGTTCACCACTCCTCGCTCCTCCAAGGAGCATTTAGCGGTTTGGAATGTCCTTAAAGATGGCGAACCTCGATGGATTTCCGGGTCAGGTGAGGACAGAGGAGATGAGGACGGATAAAATAAGCGATTGGAATGAACCCTAAAGGATTACAAGGGCGCCCTCCTGTGGCAGCACACAAACATAACACCCACACCTTCAATCACCTTGCAAACTAAATTAATCAACTTCATAGATAAAGTAGTCTAACGACATTCTCATAAATAAAGGTAATAAATAAAGGTACACTGGAGGAACAGTTTTCTTTTTTAAAGAACATATTTCACAAATGTACCCTGGAAGTACAACAATGTTTTATTTGTTGCAAGCAAAAAGTACAAAAAGTACAAAAAGTACAAAAAGTACAAAACAATAAGCCTATGTATTGTTGGCTAGGGGTAGCCTACAAATGAATGTAGGGCAGGCTACCTATAGGGTATCACCCCAGTGACAACCGTTTGAACCGTTTTAGACCCTTTTCATACCCTTTTCTGAGAGTGTATGTGGCTGTTTGAGGCCTTTTACTCCAGCACTCAGAGAAGGACACAGTCATCATTACTGTTGTTTCTATTCTGCCAGGCGATCTGTTCCTGCAGACGTTGGATCTCAGCGTTTCTTTCTTCCTCCTGTCTCCTGCACTCTGCTTCCAACCTTTCACGCTCCTCCTGCATGGAATTAAGATGGAGGATGAGGAGAAAATTAATTTACTCTTCCTCCTGATGTCACAGATGACAGTGGTGGAAAGTTTCAAATGCTTTGTTTTTTTACACGAGCACTTTTTACAGGTATTGGTACATTATTATCTGTGTACTTTTGCGTTTACTCACGCTACATTAAAAAAAAAAGTCCTTATTGCTCAGATTTTAACTGAGACACACTGTTTTTATTCATATGTTATTATTACACTGTTTTTATTCATGTTATTATTGCACTGGTAAAAATGTGCAATTGTGGGCGACCATCTGAGCCCATAGTCGTGTAGCTATATTGGTACGGTAGTGTAGCTGGGTGTATATTGGTATGGTAGTGTAGCTGGGTGTATATTGGTATGGTAGTGTAGCTGGGTGTATATTGGTATGGGCTGGGTATATATTGGTATGGTAGAGTAGCTGGGTGTATATTGGTATGGTAGTGTAGCTGGGTGTATATTGGTATGGTAGAGTAGCTGGGTGTATATTGGTATGGTAGAGTAGCTGGGTGTATATTGGTACGGTAGTGTAGCTGGGTGTATATTGGTATGGTAGTGTAGCTGGGTGTATATTGGTATGGGCTGGGTATATATTGGTATGGTAGAGTAGCTGGGTGTATATTGGTATGGTAGTGTAGCTGGGTGTATATTGGTATGGTAGAGTAGCTGGGTGTATATTGGTATGGTAGAGTAGCTGGGTGTATATTGGTACGGTAGTGTAGCTGGGTGTATATTGGTACAGTAGAGTAGCTGGGTGTATATTGGTATGGTAGAGTAGCTGGGTGTATATTGGTATGGTAGTGTAGCTGGGTGTATATTGGTATGGTAGTGTAGCTGGGTGTATATTGGTATGGTAGTGTAGCTGGGTGTATATTGGTATGGTAGTGTAGCTGGGTGTATATTGGTACGGTAGAGTAGCTGGGTGTATATTGGTATGGTAGAGTAGCTGGGTGTATATTGGTACGGTAGTGTAGCTGGGTGTATATTGGTATGGTAGAGTAGCTGGGTTTATATTGGTACGGTAGTGTAGCTGGGTGTATATTGGTACGGTAGTGTAGCTGGGTGTATATTGGTATGGTAGTGTAGCTGGGTGTATATTGGTACGGTAGTGTAGCTGGGTGTATATTGGTATGGTAGAGTAGCTGGGTGTATATTGGTACGGTAGTGTAGCTGGGTGTATATTGGTATGGTAGAGTAGCTGGGTGTATATTGGTACGGTAGAGTAGCTGGGTGTATATTGGTATGGTAGTGTAGCTGGGTGTATATTGGTACGGTAGTGTAGCTGGGTGTATATTGGTACGGTAGTGTAGCTGGGTGTATATTGGTATGGTAGTGTAGCTGGGTGTATATTGGTACGGTAGTGTAGCTGGGTGTATATTGGTATGGTAGAGTAGCTGGGTGTATATTGGTACGGTAGTGTAGCTGGGTGTATATTGGTATGGTAGAGTAGCTGGGTGTATATTGGTATGGTAGAGTAGCTGGGTGTATATTGGTATGGTAGTGTAGCTGGGTGTATATTGGTATGGTAGTGTAGCTGGGTGTATATTGGTATGGTAGTGTAGCTGGGTGTATATTGCTATGGTAGAGTAGCTGGGTGTATATTGCTATGGTAGAGTAGCTGGGTGTATATTGCTATGGTAGAGTAGCTGGGTGTATATTGGTATGGTAGAGTAGCTGGGTGTATATTGGTACGGTAGTGTAGCTGGGTGTATATTGGTACGGTAGTGTAGCTGGGTGTATATTGGTATGGTAGAGTAGCTGGGTGTATATTGGTACGGTAGTGTAGCTGGGTGTATATTGGTACGGTAGTGTAGCTGGGTGTATATTGGTATGGTAGTGTAGCTGGGTGTATATTGGTATGGTAGAGTAGCTGGGTGTATATTGGTATGGTAGTGTAGCTGGGTGTATATTGGTATGGTAGAGTAGCTGGGTGTATATTGGTATGTAGTGTAGCTGGGTGTATATTGGTATGGTAGAGTAGCTGGGTGTATATTGGTATGGTAGAGTAGCTGGGTGTATATTGGTATGGTAGTGTAGCTGGGTGTATATTGGTATGGTAGAGTAGCTGGGTGTATATTGGTATGGTAGAGTAGCTGGGTGTATATTGGTATGGTAGTGTAGCTGGGTGTATGTTGGTATGGTAGTGTAGCTGGGTGTATATTGGTATGGTAGAGTAGCTGGGTGTATATTGGTATGGTAGAGTAGCTGGGTGTATATTGGTATGGTAGTGTAGCTGGGTGTATAGTGGTACGGTAGTGTAGCTGGGTGTATATTGGTATGGTAGTGTAGCTGGGTGTATATTGTTATGGTAGTGTAGCTGGGTGTATATTGCTATGGTAGAGTAGCTGGGTGTATATTGCTATGGTAGAGTAGCTGGGTGTATATTGGTATGGTAGAGTAGCTGGGTGTATATTGGTATGGTAGAGTAGCTGGGTGTATATTGGTACGGTAGTGTAGCTGGGTGTATATTGGTACGGTAGTGTAGCTGGGTGTATATTGGTATGGTAGAGTAGCTGGGTGTATATTGGTACGGTAGTGTAGCTGGGTGTATATTGGTACGGTAGAGTAGCTGGGTGTATATTGGTACGGTAGTGTAGCTGGGTGTATATTGGTACGGTAGAGTAGCTGGGTGTATATTGGTATGGTAGTGTAGCTGGGTGTATATTGGTATGGTAGAGTAGCTGGGTGTATATTGGTATGGTAGAGTAGCTGGGTGTATATTGGTATGTAGTGTAGCTGGGTGTATATTGGTATGGTAGAGTAGCTGGGTGTATATTGGTATGGTAGAGTAGCTGGGTGTATATTGGTATGGTAGTGTAGCTGGGTGTATATTGGTATGGTAGAGTAGCTGGGTGTATATAGGTACGGTAGTGTAGCTGGGTGTATATTGGTACGGTAGAGTAGCTGGGTGTATATTGGTACGGTAGTGTAGCTGGGTGTATATTGGTATGGTAGAGTAGCTGGGTATATATTGGTATGGTAGAGTAGCTGGGTGTATGTTGGTATGGTAGTGTAGCTGGGTGTATATTGGTATGGTAGAGTAGCTGGGTGTATATTGGTACGGTAGAGTAGCTGGGTGTATATTGGTATGGTAGAGTAGCTGGGTGTATATTGGTATGGTAGAGTAGCTGGGTGTATATTGGTATGGTAGTGTAGCTGGGTGTATATTGGTATGGTAGAGTAGCTGGGTGTATATTGGTATGGTAGTGTAGCTGGGTGTATATTGGTATGGTAGAGTAGCTGGGTGTATATTGGTATGGTAGAGTAGCTGGGTGTATATTGGTATGGTAGTGTAGCTGGGTGTATATTGGTATGGTAGAGTAGCTGGATGTATATTGGTATGGTAGTGTAGCTGGATGTATATTGGTATGGTAGTGTAGCTGGGTGTATATTGGTATGGTAGAGTAGCTGGATGTATATTGGTATGGTAGAGTAGCTGGGTGTATATTGGTATGGTAGTGTAGCTGGGTGTATATTGGTATGGTAGAGTAGCTGGGTGTATATTGGTACGGTAGTGTAGCTAGGTGTATATTGGTATGGTAGAGTAGCTGGATGTATATTGGTATGGTAGTGTAGCTGGATGTATATTGGTATGGTAGTGTAGCTGGGTGTATATTGGTATGGTAGAGTAGCTGGGTGTATATTGGTATGGTAGAGTAGCTGGATGTATATTGGTATGGTAGTGTAGCTGGGTGTATATTGCTATGGTAGAGTAGCTGGGTGTATATTGGTACGGTAGACTAGCTGGGTGTATATTGGTATGGTAGAGTAGCTGGGTGTATATTGGTACGGTAGAGTAGCTGGGTGTATATTGGTATTGCAGAGTAGCTGGGTGTATATTGGTATGGTAGAGTAGATGGGTGTATATTGGTATGGTAGTGTAGCTGGGTGTATATTGGTATGGTAGAGTAGCTGGGTGTATATTGGTACGGTAGTGTAGCTGGGTGTATATTGGTATGGTAGAGTAGCTGGGTGTATATTGGTATGGTAGAGTAGCTGGGTGTATATTGGTATGGTAGTGTAGCTGGGTGTATATTGGTACGGTAGAGTAGCTGGATGTATATTGGTATGGCAGAGTAGCTGGGTGTATATTGGTATGGCAGAGTAGCCAGGCTGGGTTCATACTGTACCCTCAGTCTCTGCTGGTGTTCCACCTGAGCCGCTATTCGATCCCTCTCCATTCTCTCCTTCAGCTGCCTTTCATTTTCCTGACGGACCCTTTCCATTTCATACAAACGTATTCTCTCTAGCGCCCTCTGCTGTTCCCTGGCTGCTGCCTCTGCCTCTGCTCTCAGGCGCTCTCTCTCCGCCTGGGCTCGCTGTTCTGTGGGGCAAAGCAGCACATCAGTGACCCACCATCTCCAAATCCAGTGTTTAGATGGTTCTTCACTTGTACAATGCATTTATGCTCAATCCACATGCCCTTTACTTTACACTAAATTACACTACATTTGTTTTATGCACATGACTTTGTTATTTACACATGATTCGTACCGTTTTCTGTCATAAACAACAACAAAACAATTTCCCACAATTCTCTGGTATCACACGACTTTCACTTGCTATGATTTGTGCCCCCCAAGACAGAATGAACATCACTTCAGCTGGTCTCAGTGTGGCTGTTAACTTTCTTTAAAGGGTAACAAAGCACTAAAACCACTTATTTTAGATAACTGATACATTTGTTTTTTTCTAAGTGTTACTCATTGATCCTGGTCCAAATCTTGACATTTTACTGCAGTCAGCGCAAAACAGCATAAACCCACCGATAATTCAGGGCATAAACCCAAAGGATCTGGCTCAAAAGTGTCTTGAGTGGTAAAACGTTAGGTACTGCACGTCCAGTCTGTCATTGGCCAGAAACTTCATCCAGCTGACTTCAGCACAGCTAAGCGCTAACCTAGCGAGCTCAGCCCTAACCTGCACAGCTAAGCGCTAACCTGGCGAGCTCAGCCCTAACCTGCACAGCTAAGCGCTAACCTGGCGAGCTCAGCCCTAACCTGCACAGCTAAGCGCTAACCTGGCGAGCTCAGCCCTAACCTGCACAGCTAAGCGCTAACCTGGCGAGCTCAGCCCTAACCTGCACAGCTAAGCGCTAACCTGGCGAGCTCAGCCCTAACCTGCACAGCTAAGCGCTAACCTGGCGAGCTCAGCCCTAACCTGCACAGCTAAGCGCTAACCTGGCGAGCTCAGCCCTAACCTGCACAGCTAAGCGCTAACCTGGCGAGCTCAGCCCTAACCTGCACAGCTAAGCGCTAACCTAGCGAGCTCAGCCCTAACCTGCACAGCGAAGCGCTAACCTGGCGAGCTCAGCCCTAACCTGCACAGCTAAGCGCTAACCTGGCGAGCTCAGCCCTAACCTGCACAGCTAAGCGCTAACCTGGCGAGCTCAGCCCTAACCTGCACAGCTAAGCGCTAACCTGGCGAGCTCAGCCCTAACCTGCACAGCTAAGCGCTAACCTGGCGAGCTCAGCCCTAACCTGCACAGCTAAGCGCTAACCTGGCGAGCTCAGCCCTAACCTGCACAGCTAAGCGCTAACCTGGCGAGCTCAGCCCTAACCTGCACAGCTAAGCGCTAACCTGGCGAGCTCAGCCCTAACCTGCACAGCTAAGCGCTAACCTGGCGAGCTCAGCCCTAACCTGCACAGCTAAGCGCTAACCTGGCGAGCTCAGCCCTAACCTGCACAGCTAAGCGCTAACCTGGCGAGCTCAGCCCTAACCTGCACAGCTAAGCACTAACCTGGCGAGCTCAGCCCTAACCTGCACAGCCAAGCGCTAACCTGGCGAGCTCAGCCCTAACCTGCACAGCTAAGCGCTAACCTGGCGAGCTCAGCCCTAACCTGCACAGCTAAGCGCTAACCTGGCGAGCTCAGCCCTAACCTGCACAGCTAAGCGCTAACCTGGCGAGCTCAGCCCTAACCTGCACAGCTAAGCGCTAACCTGGCGAGCTCAGCCCTAACCTGCACAGCTAAGCGCTAACCTGGCGAGCTCAGCCCTAACCTGCACAGCTAAGCGCTAACCTGGCGAGCTCAGCCCTAACCTGCACAGCTAAGCGCTAACCTGGCGAGCTCAGCCCTAACCTGCACAGCTAAGCGCTAACCTGGCGAGCTCAGCCCTAACCTGCACAGCTAAGCGCTAACCTGGCGAGCTCAGCCCTAACCTGCACAGCTAAGCGCTAACCTGGCGAGCTCAGCCCTAACCTGCACAGCTAAGCGCTAACCTGGCGAGCTCAGCCCTAACCTGCACAGCTAAGCGCTAACCTGGCGAGCTCAGCCCTAACCTGCACAGCTAAGCGCTAACCTGGCGAGCTCAGCCCTAACCTGCACAGCCAAGCGCTAACCTGGCGAGCTCAGCCCTAACCTGCACAGCTAAGCGCTAACCTGGCGAGCTCAGCCCTAACCTGCACAGCTAAGCGCTAACCTGGCGAGCTCAGCCCTAACCTGCACAACTAAGCGCTAACCTGGCAAGCTCAGCCCTTCCTCCATAAAGAGAAAAGCCTGGCAAACAATCAGTCGAAAAACGGACATACGTTTGCAAGCTCTGGGGCGGGGCTCTTTTGTCAGCTGCTTAAATCGACCAATCTCTTGGAGAGAGTTTAGTGCAGTGATGGAAACCCAATATTGTTGATATCTTGCAGGTAACGTTAGTGTGATTACCTACAGCCTGTGTAAAGCGAGTAGCCTACATGGCACGGGTAACTATTTGTACAGTGTGTGATTTGTTGTTTGCTGGCCGCATCATTATAAGCCCAAACGAGGCTATACGTGCCGCCGCCTACCGCTCCAAAACATTGCTTCTGCCTGGGCTACTTGGGGCTCAGCAGCAGCTGGAGCGAGAGTGTGTGTGTGTGTGTGCGAGCGTGTGTGTGTGTGTGTGTGCGAGCGTGTGTGTGTGTGTGCGCGAGCGTGTTTGTTTGCATGTGTATGAGAGAGAGGTAGCGAGCGAAAGAGAGCGGAACAAAGCAGCCGCTGTGAGCGCTGGGGCGTGGTTTGATACCTGGAGCTCAGCCCCTATACTATTACCTTATCACACCCAGATTTTGCCATTTTTTTAATTTCAAAGGGGGGCGGGGTCTAGCGAACCAGCGTGTTTTGTTACCCTTTAAGTTCATGAGAGTTTATCATGTCGGACCTGAAAACGTTCCTTTGAGTTCCCTTCTCACCTTCAAGACGCCTCTGTTGTTCTGACAGATTTCTATCTGCTGTTAAAATGATTTTTCCCAGTTGGTTTTTCTTAGCTAGGTAGTCCTCCAATGCTTGCTCTGCCTGTAACATGGATGATTAAGTATGTTAATATTCAGGTTGCTCTACTGTGGCCCCATACACACTGCATAACAACCAAACTCCACTGCATATACACCAAACTAGCATGCCCCATACACACTGCATAACAACCAAACTCCACTGCATATACACCAAACTAGCATGCCCCATACACACTGCATAACAACCAAACTCCACTGCATATACACCAAACTAGCATGCCCCATACACACTGCATAACAACCAAACTCCACTGCATATACACCAAACTAGCATGCCCCATACACACTGCATAACAACCAAACTCCTCTGCATATACACCAAACTAGCATGCCCCATACACACTGCATAACAACCAAACTCCTCTGCATATACACCAAACTAGCATGCCCCATACACACTGCATAACAACCAAACTCCTCTGCATATACACCAAACTAGCATGCCCCATACACACTGCATAACAACCAAACTCCACTGCATATACACCAAACTAGCATGCCCCATACACACTGCATAACAACCAAACTCCACTGCATATACACCAAACTAGCATGCCCCATACACACTGCATAACAACCAAACTCCACTGCATATACACCAAACTAGCATGCCCCATACACACTGCATAACAACCAAACTCCTCTGCATATACACCAAACTAGCATGCCCCATACACACTGCATAACAACCAAACTCCACTGCATATACACCAAACTAGCATGCCCCATACACACTGCATAACAACCAAACTCCACTGCATATACACCAAACTAGCATGCCCCATACACACTGCATAACAACCAAACTCCTCTGCATATACACCAAACTAGCATGCCCCATACACACTGCATAACAACCAAACTAGCATGCCCCATACACACTGCATAACAACCAAACTCCTCTGCATACACACCAAACTAGCATGCCACAACATCATTTAGCAAAATTGGTTTTACCAATCGCTATTATGAGGGCGAGCCAAACCAAACCATATGACTAAACTAAATATATTCTGAACAGTGAAAGCAAAGCATGACTATGGCTCCGTCTGGTTGAAGAACAAAAACAGTCTCACCAATTACATGAACCAGCATTACAGATGCGCTGAAATGCGAAGAGAGGCAGAATTTGAGGCGCTCGTGCTGATAAAGTCCGGGAGGAAGCCCAGGAGAGAGTTACCTTCACCCCTTTAGCCGGGGTGCTTCTGTATGTATTAACCAAGCTGGTCAGGTTAGCAGCAAACCGCTCGTATCCCCCCGGTGTCATGTAGGATTCCTCCGGTCCCATGTCATTTCCCAGCTGGAGGAGTAGAGCTGCGCAGTGATTCCGAGACATCTCCGCGTTCTCTACACACTTCCCCTCGTACACCTGCTTCACCCGCTCCTGTTAACGACAGAGAGACACACCTGCTTCACCTGCTCCTGTTAACGACAGAGAGACACACCTGCTTCACCCGCTCCTGTTAACGACAGAGAGACACACCTGCAGACAGGTACACTCAGGTACACACAGATTCGCTGGACCAAACTGATGGTCAAAAATATGGAACCGGGGAGCCACGCCGACTGTGAAAACCACACCAGTGGTTCCCAAACCTCACCTTTTTGGTGATGTGTTCCATCTCAAGCACTCCAGATGCAAATAAGCAGTTGGGGGGGGGTACCCGAGCAGAGGTTTAGGAACCACGGCTTTAGACATTCTAGTGCCTGTGTCAATGCTGACTGTGCGCTTACTGCAGGGGTGCACAACAAGGGCAGGTCTGTTTCAGGATTTCACTTTTCACTCTTATTTAATTAGTTCAGTCATATCTTGATCTTTAAAAATATTCATTAGCAACTGCTGCACCCTGCACTTTCCTAACTTAATTTTTTTTACAGTGGTTAGTTACAAGAGTGACACTGGTGAGAAAAGTATGCCAGGTAAATTGGTATAAAATGTGGAAAGTGGAATAAAATCCAGTATGGTAAACCAGCCCTCCAACGGAATGGAGTTGTGCATCTCTGGCTTTGTGAATGAACTCTCCACCCCCAGACAAAGCGGGCCTACAAACCATGAGTGTTGCTTGATACTTGTGGTCCACATCTTTCAAAGAGCGTTTCATGAAGAGCTGCAGCGCCTCCTTCAGGCAGCCGCCGTGAACGCTGGAGAGCTCCTCCTGAGTCTTAGTGTGCAGTTTCACCCGCTTTCCCAGCAGCCGCCTGTAGAGGGCGAAAGACTCCTCGACCGCCTTCAAGTTCTCGATCTGAGACAGCGCCGCCACCGCGTTCTCCAAACACGGCACGCGTCCGCTCCGAATAGCGTCCACGTACATCCCCGCCAGGTTCCCCAGCACTGGAGTCACACAGCGGTTACAGTAAATGACAAAAGATCAGAGTCCAGGAAATTATAATATTTTGGCATGTACTAGAAAATGTACTTGATGTGCATCAACATATTCTAAAATGTATTATTCAATACTTTGCAGTCTATTTTTCAATACTTAGAAAAATAGTTTTAGTGTGTAAAGGCAGCATCCACTCTCCCACCTGTGACATATTTAGTTAATGGCCGTTCCTCCACACCCTCGTGCCTCTCATCAGCACACTATTCTCAAAGGCCTTGCAATAAACACCAGGCTCATTTAAAGAACGATTTATTAACCATGATGTTCCATGGTCCAGCTTTGTTCAAAGAATGATTTATTTTCACACTCAAGAGTGCACAGCTGAGGCTGGTGGGTAAATCAGACCAGGCGTGACGAGTTGTCTTTATCGTGCTGTGTCTGAGGAGAAAGACTGCTTGAAACACAGCCACTGTGCCTTTGGGTTACCCACCGCTCCTGCTACCGCTGTAGAATGTGTCATATTTCTATCTGCTGTCCAAAATGGCGGATTCTTTTTTTCCCCTCCCAGTTCACCTAAAATTCCTGTGAGCTGGTTTGATCTAGAATCACCAAACAGGGTAGGGTTGTTGGGATGGTTGAATAATTATATAATTATACTGTATATATTATCCTCTTATCCAGAACTGTTCATTTGATTTCTTTTTTAGTTGTGTTCTTGTTCAAGCACCACCCAGCAAAGTAGCTCCACCTGACATCATTCAACACATACATAGCTTTTTCTTAAGGAATTTTTTTTTTACCCCATCCCAGTTCCATCAAACTTACAGCTCCCAGTGACTGTGATTCCCCCTTTAATGGTCTTCTCCTTGGAACAGCCAAAAATGTAGCTGCAGAAAGCAGAGGTTTGCTTCACAAACTGAGGGTCCAGTTCAGAATCTCGCAGTTGATCCAACACCTTCAGCTTGTCCTTGGAGCCGGGCGGGTCAAACACAAAGCACTTCCGGTCCGGGAAGTAGTTCCGGATGCATTCCCGGGCATCATTACTGAGGGTAACTGCTGTAGAGGTGCCTTGGGGAAAAGAAAGATGTGCAGAACTGAGAATATTTTTACTGAGAAGGTTTTACTGAACTGATGAAAGGCTGAGGCTGATAACAGAGCAGACAGATAAGAAGTTTAATTACAAGATTAAAACTCTTTTTTTTGTAGTGTTATATTGCTGGCTATCACTACCTTTTGATAATCAGTAGGACCAAGTTATCAATGTAAGACAGGGTAAGACAACACAAACTAGTCTCTGTTTTCATACATTATTTAAAGACTGGACCTTAAATGTTACTTGGCGGTGAGAGTTTAGCATCAGGGTTGGGAAACCACGGGAACTCCAAGGTTGTAGGTTTGATTCCATATATGGCATTCTGACTATGCCTCACATCTTGCAGAGAGAATGTACTGTAGCTATTGATATGTAAAACAGAGTGCCACTTTTTACCATTTTTAAGCTTCAGGGAGTCCTCCAGGTACTCGTCTGCAGTGACGGTCTTTCCGTCGATCTCCAGCTCCAGAAAGAAGTCTCTCACAGCCCAGACGAAAGTGGGAAAGAAGCGAACGTAATCGTAAGATGTCTCTTCCACCTTCTCGTTGTTGGACTTCACGTTGATGTGCTCAGTTAGCTCTGTCACATAGCTGTAGAGTTATTAAGGAAGAGCTGTGTGATGCAACTGCAAACGATATCCACATCCGTGACTGAAATTATATCCACATCCGCAACTCAAACGATATCCACATC
Organism: Ilyophis sp. 1 JC-2022; assembly: GCA_022702515.1. NCBI lineage: Eukaryota > Metazoa > Chordata > Actinopteri > Anguilliformes > Synaphobranchidae > Ilyophis > Ilyophis sp. 1 JC-2022. The sequence continues at coordinate 3,104,322 of CM040400.1, read as the reverse complement.
CACAACTCAAACCATGTCCACATCCGCAACTCAAATGATATCCACATCCACAACTCAAAAACTGCAACTGAATACTGTAACTGTAAATTCCTATATGACTTGAGTGAAGCCTATGGCTGGCCAGGATTACACTCATGCACTCTTATCCAGAACAACTTACAAAGTGCACGGTACAAAGTGTATGGGCGGCAGTGTAGTATAATGGGTAGGCAACTGTACTTGTAACCCAAGGGTTAAATTCCCAGGTATTCCCTTGGGCATTCCTACTTAACCTGGCTCATCTCTGCACATGCGCTAAGCGTATGTGGTTGCTAGGATACTGCAGGCTCATCACAGAATTGTTATTGATGGTGCCCATGCTGTTGTAGACCAATGTGCTGCTCAGGAGGACGGCCAGGCAAAAGATCCAGGTGTCATGAGTTTGGTCTCCCTGTTAGAAGAAGAAGGATTAGGAAGAGGGGGCAATTTTGTTGGGAAAACAAGCACACAAAAATTACAATGCTAAATCTAAATATATTACCATTTATATGCAAATTGCACCAAAATATGTCACTTTAATCTGCATGAGGAATAATATAACCAATAATGGGTCTAATAATGGGTCTAATTTCCAAGGATCATGTAACGCCTGTAAAATGTCAGGTATAGAAATGGTTCTCAATTTTGAATTGGGCTTACCTTTCTTGTACAAACAATTTTGGCTAACAAAGTGTCGTCATAGGACATGACTTCCTGAAATCTCATATATCCCCTCTAGACATGAGCCACTTTGAATATTTAAAGGTGCAGTAGGCAAGATTTTTTCGATATAATATTGCCGAAATTACTAAATTTGCTCATTACATTCCAGCAGCTATCAATAAATCAAGTGTTCTGTGAAAAAATCCGGTTTCTGTGAGTGTCCTAGGCTGTCAAAAAATCTCAAGCCGGTCTTCCAAAAACCAACCAAGTAGGGCTAGCTATGTAGCTACCAATCAGGGCAACTATCTACAAGTAAAAGATTCTTCCTGTTAGAATAAACCCCTCCCTGTCTCCCTGTCTCCGCCTGTGCACTGGAGCATCATTTGGTGGGAGGGGCTTAGGAGAGAGAGAGGAGGGAGGAGAGCAAAATGGGGAAGTATTTTTGCCTTGTATATTTTCAAACTTGCCTACTGCAGCTTTAAAAGGTTGGGCAATCAGTGTTGATAAATTCATATTTATAATGTATTGACTAATCATTGCTAAGGGGGTGTGCTTTGCAAGTGTGAAATGATAAAACTATGGAATTTATTTTAATACTCTTGGAGTGAGATGGAAAAAAACAATGAAGAAATGCCATAGGCTTCTGTATTTTATTTTGTTTCTTCATCACACACGTATGTATAGACTATCACTATTGTAATCTTCATCACACACATATGTATTGACTCACTATAGTACATTTTAACACCTTAGAGCAGAGGTGCCCAACCTGTCCTGCAGCACCCCTGTGTATGCTGGTTTTTGTTCCACAATTACAATCCCAGAATTTTAACAAGCTCTTATTTTTTCTTAATTAGGTGCTCCCTCTTAAGTCACATTATGTCAGAAATAGCTGTGCATGACATGAAGAATAAAAGACCCATGTTCACATTGTAGCCTACTAATTGTGCTATATTGCAAATAATTACATGAAGAGTGTGGTAGGGGGGCGTGGTTTTAGGCGCAGCTAGCAAGAGAGAGAGTGAACGCGGGTGGTTTAGGGAGCCGGCACAGCTGTCGGCAATCGGGCAATTGGTGACGATTGATTATAGGATTGTTGTTATCAATTAACCAATTGCCTTGATTGTTCAACAGTGAGCCTGAGATCCTCAAAAGGAGCTGGGACAGAAGAGGAGAGAGAGTTAGCATTTGCCAGTGTGTGTTTGCGAAATAAACGCACCGTCTATGGAAATCTCTTGACTCTGGGTGGTTATTACACGAGCGGTATAGCTCACTTCGCCACAGTGGTGGCCAGTACTGGGAGAAAAGTACGAACGAAAGGCGAAGGAAATAACCGGAGAATGGAGACTGATCTGAGGGAGCAGGTGATGTCCACGACAGCATTGGGCAGAGTGCTGGAGGGGCTAGCTGCCATGCAGGAGCGACACGCAGCTGCTCATATGGAGCAGATGCAAGCCCTGCGTGAGCAGTCTAGCCTCCAAACACAGGCACTGCTACAGCTGACAGCCGGCGGGGATGTCACGGGAAGGCAGAGCGTCTCCTCCACGAAGTTCAACATCCCGAAGATGACGGCGGAGGATGACGCTCAGGCCTTCCTTGAGGCATTTGAGCTGGCGGTGGAAACCTTCCGGTGGCCGATGGAGGAGTGGGCCGTGTGGCTCCTGCCCCTCCTGTCAGGAGAGACGCAACGAGCGGCGCATAGCCTGCCGACAGCCGCAAGGGCGGTGTATAGGAACGTGAAGAAGGCGTTGTGGTATAATGGTTAAGGAACTGGGTTTGTAACCGAAAGGTTGCAGGTTCAATTCCCAGGTCGGACACTGCCGTTGTACCCTTGAGCAAGGTACTTCACCTGCATTGCTTCAGTATATATCCAGCTGTATCAATGGATACTATGTATAAATGCAAAAAGAAATGCTGTGTAAGTCGCTCTGGATAAGAGCGTCTGCTAAATGCCTATAATGTAATGTAATGTAATGATCCTCGACCGGACGGGTTGTACCCCGGAGGAGCACCGACAGCGATTCCGGGAGTGGGAACTGACGGGAGAGGACCGACCATTCGCCTACGCCCAGCGGCTGGCGGACACGGCGAGGCGCTGGCTCCGGCCGGAAATAAGATCCGCTACTGGAGTCGTGGAGCAGGTGGTCCTGGAGAGGTTCGTAGTGGGGTTGCCGGCGGAGACCGCGAGGTGGGTCCAGTGCCACAGACCCACCAACCTGGATACCGCCGTCACCCTGGCGGAGGACCACCTGGCGCAAAACCCCTTCGCCCAGCAGCAGAAGCCGGAGCCGGCGCCCAGGAAGAAATTTGCCCCTCGTTCCGCCCCCCTTTCTGGTTATCGTCCCCAGAACCCCTCCTTCCCCGCTGTCAGCCCCCATAACGCTCTGCCCTCTTTTCCCCCCTCAGGCTCAGTGGCGGTGCAGTCCGGCCCACGTGGAGTGCCTCAAACGCCTGGACCGGAGTGTTGGCGGTGTGGACGGCTGGGCCACCTGTGCCGCAATTGTCCGCTCATGGAGGTGGGGCAGGTGGTCCGGGTGGTCGGACCGCCCACCTACGCTCCCGATTCAGACGGGGCGTACTGCATTCCGGTAAGGGTGCAAGGGAGTGAACACCGGGCGCTGTTGGATTCAGGGGCTATGCAGACCATGATTCACCAGAGCCTGGTTCGAACCGAGGCTTTGAGATCGGCACGTTGGGTGGTAATTAGGTGTGTGCATGGGGATCGACACAAATACCCAATAGTACCAGTGGAAATTCGGATAAAAGGAAAAAAGCATATCATAGAGGCTGCGGTTAGCTCCCACCTCTCGCACCCTCTGATTTTGGGTACAGATTGGGCGGGGTTTAAACTAATAGCGGAAAAATTGATGGGGGTGCGATCATGACTGGTAGGGAAGTGTGAGGTGCGTGCAGTGGAAAGTGGTGACGCGGGGTCGTCCGACCCTGACGGGGGGGTGGGGCGGCTCCAGGAGAGCCTCCAGTGGAGACTCCCCAGGTGCCGGTGTTCCAACCCATGGAGGATTTTCCACTCGCTCAGTCTCGAGACGATACCCTACGCTTTGCCTTCGACCAGGTGATATATGTTGATAGTCAGCTGGTGCGCCCTGACGCTGCACGCTCTCACCCATATTTTTCAATTATTAAGGATAAGTTGTACCGAGTGAGTCGTGACACTCAGACAGGTGAGGAGACGACCCAGTTGTTGGTACCGAAAAGCCGCCGGGAAATGATTTTCCAGGCGGCTCATTACAACCCCATGGCTGGTCATTTAGGGTATGATAAAACACTAGACCGGATAATGGCCCGGTTTTATTAGCCGGGCATCTGGGCGGACGTACGTAGGTGGTGTGCGTCCTGTCCAGATTGTCAGCTAGTAAATTCCCGGCCATCCCAAAAGCCCCATTGCGGCCCCTACCATTAATTGAGGTCCCGTTTGATAGAGTGGGCATGGACCTCATCGGGCCATTTGACAGGAGCACTCAGGGATACCGATTTGTATTAGTTTTGGTGGATTATGCAACCCGGTATCCCGAAGCAGTGCCATTGCGCAATATCTCGGCTAAGAGTGTTGCGCAGGCATTGTTTCAAATAATCTCCTGAGTTGGAATCCCGAAAGAGATTCTGACTGATCAAGGCACTTCATTCATGTCACGCACACTACGCGAACTGTATGAACTATTGGGTGTTCAGTCAATTAAAACTAGTGTGTACCATCCACAAACGGATGGGCTCGTGGAACGTTTTAATAGGACTTTGAAATCCATGATTCGGAAGTTTGTACACGATGACAGCCGAAATTGGGATAAGTGGTTAGTTCCCCTATTGTTTGCAGTGCGAGAGGTTCCCCAGGCCTCCACGGGATTTTCTCCTTTTGAATTGCTGTTCGGTAGAAAACCACGGGGTATTTTGGACCTGGTTAAAGAAAGCTGGGAGGAGGGTCCAAGCCCCAGTAAAAACGAAATTCAATACGTTATGGACCTGCGAGCAAAACTCCATACACTAGGAAGATTATCACGAGATAATTTGCTCGAGGCTCAGGAACGTCAGCAGAAACATTATAATAGAGGAACGAAACTATGGCAATTTTCACCGGGAGATAAAGTCTTGGTATTACTCCCGACTTCCAGCACAAAATTACTCGCCAAGTGGCAAGGACCCTTCGTGGTCACACGACGAGTGGGGGAAGTGGAGGTGGAGCGGTCTGATAGAGAGGGGGCGAAACAGATTTATCACCTCAATCTATTAAAAGCGTGGAAAGAGGTGATACCGGTCTCCTTGGTATCGGTAGATCAGGAGAGAAATGAGCTGGGACCGGAGGTACCAAATTCGAACGATCAAACCTCCCCCCTTTTTGATAGCCATCTCTTACCGAATCAGAGAACGGATCTTGCCAGGTTGCAAAAGCAGTTCGCTGATGTGTTTTCCCCTCTACCAGGCCACACCAATCTGATAAATCACCATATTGAGACAACCCCGGGGGTGATGGTGCATTCGCGCCCCTACCGACTGCCTGAACATAAAAAGAAAATGGTTCAGGCAGAAATAAAGACAATGTTGGAATTGGGCGTAATAGAAGAGTCTAACAGTGCGTGTAATAGCCCCATCGTGCTAGTGAGTAAGCCTGATGGATCTGTTCGCTTCTGTGTAGACTATCGCAAAGTAAACTAAGTGTCACGATTCGATGCCTATCCCATGCCTCGGGTCGATGACCTATTGGATCGGCTGGGCACAGCTCGTTTCTTTTCGACACTGGATTTGACCAAGGGCTACTGGCAGATTCCCTTGTCTCCAGAGTCCAGGGAAAAAACGGCTTTCTCCGCTCCGGACGGGTTGTACCAATTCCGGACACTTCCTTTTGGGTTATTCGGAGCCCCTGCCACATTTCAACGTCTCATGGACAGGGTACTGCGTCCGCATGCGGCTTTCGCTGCAGCCTATCTGGATGATATTATAATACACAGTGACAGCTGGGCTCAGCATGTGCGGCATGTGGGGGCGGTGCTGGAGTCCCTGAGACAAGCGGGACTCACGGCTAACCCAAAGAAGTGTGCGATTGGCAGAGCGGAGGTACGGTATTTGGGGTACCACTTGGGAAGTGGACAGGTGCGACCTCTGGTGGACAAAACCGCGGCGGTCGCGACCTGTCCACGACCCAAGACTAAAAAAGAGGTGAGGAGGTTTTTGGGACTGGCCGGGTACTACAGAAGGTTCATCCCGGCTTTCTTGGACCTGACCAGTCCCCTGACCGACTTGACTCGGAAAGGTGCCTCAGATCCGGTTCAGTGGACGGAGCTCTGTTGGCAGGCGTTTGAGAGGGTAAAGGAAGCTTTGTGTGGGAAACCGCCCTAATTTCTCTCTCCCCTTTAATTTGCAGACTGACGCATCAAACAGAGGGCTGGGGGCCGTTTTGACTCAGCAGGTGGAGGGGGTCGACCGATCAGTGCTGTACATTAGCCGAAAGTTATCACAACGGGAAGCGAAGTACAGCACGGTCGAGAAGGAGTGCCTGGCTATTAGATAGGCGGTCGGGTCCCTCCGTTATTATCTACTGGGTCGCTCATTCACCCTCTGCTCGGACCATCACTCGTTGGTATCTGGCTTTACAGCCTTTTAATTTCAAGGTGATTCATAGGCCGGGAGCGCAGATGGTGGTGGCTGATTTTCTCTCCCGTCCGATGGAGGAGGAGGAGGGGGGGGGGGGAGTTGAGCATTGGCCGGATGGCTTCCCGGCCTAAGTCGGGCTGTGGGGGTATGTGGTAGGGGGGCGTGGTTTTAGGTGCAGCTAGCAAGAGAGAGAGTGAACGTGGGTGGTTTAGGGAGCCGGCACAGCTGTCGGCAATCGGGCAATTGGTGACGATTGATTATAGGATTGTTGTTATCAATTAACCAATTGCCTTGATTGTTCAACAGTGAGCCTGAGATCCTCAAAAGGAGCTGGGACAGAAGAGGAGAGAGAGTTAGCATTTGCCAGTGTGTGTTTGCGAAATAAACGCACCGTCTATGGAAATCTCTTGACTCTGGGTGGTTATTACACGAGCGGTATAGCTCACTTCGCCACAAAGAGGGAACAACATTTTTTAACTGATCAAATTAAAGACCTTAGCATGCCTGGCTAATGTTGCAATCGATGGCTAAATTCAGCAAACAATGAAATGTTTTCAACGATTGATTTATTATTGCGACTGGTATTTACTTTTGAGTGTATACTCCATTCTTTTGTTTAACCTTTGTAGTTAGACTAATAGACCGACGTAGCATAGGCTACATGGCATGATGTAGCTGCTTTGTGAAATTTACATTACATTACATTAATTTGGCAGACGCGTTTATCAAAGGCGATGTACAATAAGTGCATTCCAAAGGTCATTGAAGCAACTACAAAACAAGTCTCAGATTCTTCATAATCTCATACATAGGGCCCTATTTTACACCCAGCGCTAAGCGCGCTAACTCAAACGCAAGTGTCTTTGCTATGTTACACCCGGCGCTAACTCAAATGCAAGTGTCTTTGCTATCTTATACCCGGTGCTAAGCGCGCTAACCCAAACGCAAGTGTCTTTGCTATCTTACACCCGGCGCTAAGCGGCGCTAACCCAAATGCAAGTGTCTTTGCTATCTTATACCCGGCGCTAAGCGACGCTAACCCAAACGCAAGTGTCTTTGCTATCTTACACCCGGCGCTATACGGCGCTAACCCAAACGCAAGTGTCTTTGCTATCTTACACCTGGCGCTAACCCAAACGCAAGTGTCTTTGCTATCTTATACCCAGCGCTAAGCGACGCTAACCCAAACGCAAGTGTCTTTGCTATCTTACACCTGGCGCTATGTGGCGCTAACCCAAACGCATGTGTCTTTGCTATCTTATACCCGGCGCTAAGCGACGCTAACCCAAACGCAAGTGTCTTTGCTATCTTACACCCGGCGCTATACGGCGCTAACCCAAACGCAAGTGTCTTTGCTATCTTACACCCGGCGCTATGCGGCGCTAACCCAGACACAAGTGTCTTTGCTATCTTACACCCGGCGCTAAGCGGCGCTAACCCAAACGCAAGTGTCTTTGCTATCTTACACCCGGCGATATGCGGCGCTAACCCAAATGCAAGTGTCTTTGCTATCTTACACCCGGCACTAAGCGCGCTAACCCAAATGCAAGTGTCTTTGCTATCTTACACCCGCCGCTATACGGCGCTAACCCAAACGCATGTGTCTTTGCTATCTTACACCCGGCGCTAACCCAAACGCAAGTGTCTTTGCTATCTTACACCCGGCGATAAGCGGCGCTAACCCAAATGCCAGTGTCTTTGCTATCTTACACCCGGCACTAAGCGCACTAACCCAAATGCAAGTGTCTTTGCTATCTTACACCCGCCGCTATACGGCGCTAACCCAAACGCAAGTGTCTTTGCTATCTTACACCCGGCGCTAACCCAAACACAAGTGTCTTTGCTATCTTACACCCGGCGCTAAGCGGCGCTAACCCAAACGCAAGTGTCTTTGCTATCTTATACCCGGCGCTAAGCGACGCTAACCCAAACGCAAGTGTCTTTGCTATCTTACACCCGGCGCTATACGGCGCTAACCCAAACGCAAGTGTCTTTGCTATCTTACACCTGGCGCTAACCCAAACGCAAGTGTCTTTGCTATCTTATACCCAGCGCTAAGCGACACTAACCCAAACGCAAGTGTCTTTGCTATCTTACACCTGGCGCTATGTGGCGCTAACCCAAACGCATGTGTCTTTGCTATCTTATACCCGGCGCTAAGCGACGCTAACCCAAACGCAAGTGTCTTTGCTATCTTACACCCGGCGCTATACGGCGCTAACCCAAACGCAAGTGTCTTTGCTATCTTACACCCGGCGCTATGCGGCGCTAACCCAGACACAAGTGTCTTTGCTATCTTACACCCGGCGCTAAGCGGCGCTAACCCAAACGCAAGTGTCTTTGCTATCTTACACCCGGCGATATGCGGCGCTAACCCAAATGCAAGTGTCTTTGCTATCTTACACCCGGCACTAAGCGCGCTAACCCAAATGCAAGTGTCTTTGCTATCTTACACCCGCCGCTATACGGCGCTAACCCAAACGCATGTGTCTTTGCTATCTTACACCCGGCGCTAACCCAAACGCAAGTGTCTTTGCTATCTTACACCCGGCGATAAGCGGCGCTAACCCAAATGCAAGTGTCTTTGCTATCTTACACCCGGCACTAAGCGCGCTAACCCAAATGCAAGTGTCTTTGCTATCTTACACCCGCCGCTATACGGCGCTAACCCAAACGCAAGTGTCTTTGCTATCTTACACCCGGCGCTAACCCAAACACAAGTGTCTTTGCTATCTTACACCCGGCGCTAAGCGGCGCTAACCCAAACGCAAGTGTCTGTTGCTATCTTATACCAGGTGTCATTATAGCGCCCAGGGCTCAAGTTGTTTAACTACCAAGTGATCTTGCGCCCATAGTAAGTGAACTGCACGGGTTGGTCTTAAGATGAAGTGTGGCCACGATAATTTTCGGCATATTGCTATCTTAAAACCACCATAAAACTGGTCTAAAGTCATGTCACAGTTATTTCTATGTTATTTTAACAGTGCAACTTAAGTGCGTCTACATAGGCATGTGTACAATGCCCGTACACCCTCCTGTCTGTTACACACAGGGGGGCATACAAGCATACATACAAGATATCAAGACTGGGAAATAGGGATTCATATTTTTCCCAAAAATTTATATTTTCTCTCTTGTTTTAAAGCATTAACCAATAAAAAAACGCGTTGGGAAGTATGCGTGAACCTATGGGTTCTCAACCTGACATCTTTAGTGTAGTCAGTGTTATCATTAAGCCAAAATAATGCTATTTATGTTTTGAGAATGCACGTAATATGATTTCCAGATGAAGCTTGAACTTTGCTAGCTGTAATGCATTGTCTGTGATCTGACTGCTGTGAGAACATGGAATTGATGTTTGACAATGCTTCATTGTATAATCAAATGAAATGTGTTAAACAAGCAGGCTAATTTGGCGGTTTCTAAGGTGAGACAGAAGCCTTATTCTGTTAGCTTATTCTCAGTGGTTGCAGGTGCTTTTTAACTAAATTAAACTGCATATATTTTCTAAAATAACAGCACTGTTGGAAATTACCAGGAACCCGTGCCGGTGTTAAACCCTAATGTTAAAGATTATTATTGTGCATATCAAAACGCGTCATAATGTTTAGTCCGAATAATATTAATCATACTGTTGATCCATATAGCCTATTCCTTGCTCGCACGCTTTAACTACACAATCATGAGCATGTCTGTTTCACCATAATATAAGCAATCCGCCAAGGTGGAAAAGCAGGCTTTTAAAGAGAATGGGATATGACATTTTGATTGGTTTATTGCATGTTACGCCCAAGAGTCTATAATTAATGAAGAGATTACGTTCAGCCCATTTGCACATTGCGCCTTACTTAGCGCTCAAATAACACGCCGTCTAACACAACCTAAATGCACTTGCGCCAAGCGTTTTAGACCAAGCGCGAAGATCGTCAAGATAGAGCCCATTAAGCCTTGAGAGTATTTTTGAGTCCAGTGTTCAGTTACCCATTCCCCTGACTGTAATCCCCTCATGCGCTATGGTGTACGTAAAGTGCCCGTACGAGACCGTATGAGACCCACCCTACTTGCTTTGATTGATAGGAGGGCCACACCCCCTCAATTGCAAACAGCTTGACATTGAGAAAAAAACACAAAAATTACAAATGAAGTTTTCCTTGCCTTTTTCATTTTCTATTTTAATTTTAGGCTGAATAATCCTCCATATTAATTTGAGGATGGTTACATTAAAACCATCATGGAACATGGTAAACATGGGGAGGTGATGATGTCATAAAGACAGGTGCCGTTCTACCTTTTCCACATCCCCCAGACCCTCTGTATCCAGCAGGACTAGAGTTTGGTCATCTCTGCAGGGGTGGGGCACACACCACATCCAGATACCCTTCGTCTCAGACTGGATGGTGGAGCCCAAGGAGAACCCTGAAAACAGACATAGAAAACTCAGAGATGCTATAACCCTGAAAAGAGAGAACCCAGAGACACTAGAACCCTGAAACTGAAAGGCTCAGTAAAAGCAGAAACCCCAGAGAGAAGAGTGAAATCATTCATATAAAACTGTTGTGCCAGAGCTGTGAAAAAAGAACCGTGAAACCAGGGGCATGAGCAGGATTTAACAATCAGCCGGTCATGGGGGGACCAAGAAAGAGATGGTGATTGGAGGGGGGGGGGGGGTGATGATTTGTGATTGCAGGTAGCAATAAAATACAACGTTTCTTGACTTAACCAGATCCTGGGCTGTGTCTAAGTCAGAGCCCTATCTACTACGTCCTGTTTACTCTGTACTATCATACTGTATACTGCTTACTGCATGCTGTTCAGTAGACACGTCCCTGGTGTGCTGTTGAATTCAGTGTCCCTGTTGCCCTGCATATTCCTCAGAACTGCATATGTGGCGATTTCCAACAAAACAATTGCTATCTTATTCATTTTCATGGATGTTACACATATTATGACGTAGGTATTTCTAATAAAAGTTTTAACAATTAGCCAGATCCAGATAGAGAACGTAAATCAGTGAATAATGATGGCTAATATGAATGAGAACGATGTCTTTATCACTCTTCATGTTGTATTTGTGATTCTCTCTAAGCTTTGAAGAAAGCCGTTAATTTTTTATGCAGGGGAAACAGGGACACTTAATTCACCGGAATCTAGGTAATGAGGACGCTGGATGAAGTGAACTAATTACTTACACTATATCCATCTGAATGAACTCGGAGCCTCAAATCACCATCCACTCTCAACCACACTCAGCCACTCTCAACCACACTCAACCACATTCAACCACTCTCAACCACACTCAACCACTCTCAACCACACTCAACCACATTCAAACACTCTCAACCACACTCAACCACTCTCAACAAAACCATCCACTGTCAACAAAAGAGAACTTTCCACTAAAAAAAAGTCAGATGTTCACTGTTATTGAAATGCCAACCGGATGTAGCCTATATGCAACAAGACAGACGTATTGAAATTTGCAGTATGATGAAAGCAATTATATTTTGTTGTATTGTATTGCCAGATTTTTATGTTTATTTGGAGGAAATCTAATTGTTTGTATTTCTATATTATATTTTAAATTACATGTAAAATACTGGACGATGATTGCGGCAATGACCCTGCGTGAAACCCAGACACTTATAACCCTTCAAGTTATCCATCCATATCTATTGTATTTCTGGCAGCAGAGTGATGGTTAAAGGCTTGTTTAATACATCAGACCCTTGATAACTTAGAGCCACTTAGCCAACCATGTGTTCTATATTGTTCCAGTGTAATTTACAGCTAAATCTTGTCTCACCCCCCAATTCCCATAGAGATCCATTCAAATGCAGAGCTGTTATAGTATCGCTTGTAAGAGTACCAGCAAATAAGATATCAAGAGCCTTTTGATGTTGTTGGGTCACAGACATCATAAAGTCATGGCATGCAAAGGATATGCAACCAAATATTAAAAATATGGCTTTTCTACCAAATTTAATTTAGCGTGTTCAATACTTTTTTCCTGTGTCATTTCACTTTATTGCACATAACTTTTTTTAAGAATTGGAACGTTACAATTTCTTTAGCTGTGTAGTTTTATTGAGTTGATACCAATGTCTGGTCAAAATCTCATGTGAATAGCTACATTGGAAATATGTTTGATAATAAAATTGTTGACGTGTCCAATACTTATTTCCCCCATTGTATAAATATACCTGTGTGCTTCCCAGCCAGTCTGTTCATCAGGTAGGATTTACCCGTGCGGTACATGCCTACGATGGACACCACCACCACAGGCTGCCTGATTGTCCTCAGAATGTCCAGGGCTTCCTGGTTCACCTGCAGTTCACCTCCAGTGGTATTCGTAATGAGACAGACAGGCTTCTCCATTGCCACAAACCGTCCCTGCCACAGAACCAAATGAATGTACACACACACACATACACCTGGATTATGATCACATCCAAGCTAATTCTAACGTCCATTTAGAATCAAGATTCAGTGTATTTCATAGCAGTCTGTGAAGTGCAGTAGTAGGGAGTATCACACCTTTGTCTAACAGGAAATGCGTCTTGCACATTTGATCAGTTAAGGTTACGTAGGTCAACTGCTCACTCAGTACAATAATATCAGCTAACGTCTCTTTCTATTTCTCTCTCTCTCTGTGGTCTAGTTACCTTTGGTTCCCCCATGACATCCGTGATGTTAGCTGGAGGTGTTGAGGTGCATGAGTCTATATTTGATAGTAATATAACATGAACATTACAAAACAGCAGTTTCTGAAGTTCACTTGTGTACATAAATGTGCATAAATACAGGACATATAATTAAAGCATTACAGTACAGCTGTGCCTCTGCTAATGATAAACCCAGACCACCTATAAAACTAAATTAATCAACTTCATAAATAAAGTAGCCAAACTATTTGGCTCATTGAGGCCTAAAATGAGGCCATACCTTTAACGTAATTCCTCATTATGCCACTTAACTGCAGCACTCAGAAAAGGATACAGAGTTTCTTGCCTCTTTCTCCGACTCCTTTCTTTCTTCCAGACAAACAAGAGATTACGTCCTTGAACTTCTGCTTTTTGATCTCCAGTGTTGGAGGTCTCAAGGGCGGTTTGGACTCGGACTCAGACTCGGACCGGATGGATCCAGGTCAGGCATATTCTGTTATCTGGGAAGCTGTGAACTGTGCTAGTATGTTGGAATGGGGCTTTGGTTGAAAGCCTGCTTGGCCACAGTCCTGAGATACCTGACTTACCCTTCAGCTTCTTGTCTTTTTCTGTGAGGTTTTTGTTGGCCTTCAGGATGGAAGAGCCCAGATCATTTTTGTCCTTCATGAATATCTCCAGAGCTTGTTCTGCCTTTCAATGAGAACCAAAAAACTCAACTCAATAAGCCAGAAGACAGAGGAATACGGATATCAAAGTTCTCTGAGGAACACAATCACGCACACAGACACACACAGATGCACACCTAAACACACCCACACTGTAAAAAAAATGAATATCAACTTTAACTTTTAAGGCAACTTACTGTGCGCTTTTTTAGGTTAACGCAACTTTTGAGCAAAGATAAACTAAAGTTGGTTGAACTTTGCTCAAAAAGTACATTACATTCATTTAAGATGCCTTAAAATTTGAAGTTTGTTTAACTTAAAAAAAAAAGTATTATTATATATTTTTTTTTACACAGTGCACACCCACGTATGCACCTAAACACACCCACTTAAACATGCACGCACACACAGACACACACACACACGCACGCACGCACGCACGCACGCACACACACACACAGGAATGAGTCAATTTCCTAAAGGTTACATGTTGTTATCATTGCACTGTATTGTAGACATGTTAAATTTAATCCAGACACCACCTGTACACTCTTTCCCAGGTGTAGCTCTGTGGGTTTAAATAACTGTCTCGGGACTCTTGAGTTCAGATACTGAGGTAAACAGTACCTGTACACCTTTCTCAGGTGTAGCTCTGTAGGTTTGAATGATGGAGTCCAGCTGGACCCTGTAGTCTGCGTATCCTCCGGGTCTCATGAAGGACTCAGGATCCAGTTTTCCCCACAGCTGCTGCAGTAGAGCAGTGCAGTGATTCTGGGAGGCCACTGCATTCTGACTACATTTCCCATCATACTCTTCTTTAATGCGCACCTGTGGAGACAGAGCAGGAACAGAACACCATCAAAACCCACATGTGTCACCTTACGTGCGCACCTGTGGAGACAGAGCAGGAACAGAACACCATCAAAACCCACATGTGTCACCTTATGTGCCACTGGTAGCATATGGAACATTTAACAAGCTGACCTGGCCAGATTTGTTTGATAGTTAACTGCTGCACTAACTAGCTCATATCCATCGTACAGCTTTTAGGGAACTAAAACATTTATCATTTCTTTCTGCAGCTAAAACCAAGTAAGCCAGTTTATGTGTTTGCAAAAAAGGGTTAAAAGGCAAACCCTTTGTAAGCATGTAACCATGTATACTTGAATGTCTGGTTAAGATCAACTGGAAAATCTAATATTAACACTTTGTAAAAAACGTATTATGGTGTAATACAAAAGAATTTTCGTAAGATCATAAAACACAAATTTGAGGGTTTTTAAATCAGATAATTTACCATTAGGTGCTTCTGGAAGGCCTGGTACTCGTCCTTGAAGGAGCGTTTCATAAAGAGCTGGAGCGCCTCCTTCAGGCAGCCGTCGTAAACGCTGGAGAGCTCCTCCTGAGTCTTAGTGTGCAGTTTCACCCGCTTTCCCAGCAGCCGCCTGTAGAGGGCGAAAGACTCCTCGACCGCCTTCGAATTCTCGATCTGAGACAGCGCTGCCACTGCGTTCTCCAGACACAGAACGCTCCCGTTCCGAATGGCGTCCACGTACGTCACCGCCAGGTTCCCCAGCACTGGAGTCACACAGCCAGACCGGAACAGAAGATTAAATAAAATATCACACAAAATGCAAACCCTAATTCCCAAAAAGTTGGAACAGTTTGTAAAATGCACATAAAAGCAGAAAGCAGTGATTTGTAAAGTCTCTTTTACATATATTTAATTGAAAACAGTACAAAAAAAAGATATTTAATGTTTTACCTTATCAACTTTATTGATTTTTGTAAATATACGCTAATTCCGAATTTGATGCCTGCAACACATTCCAAAAAAGTTGGGACGGGGGCAAAAAAAGACCTGTTTGGAACATTCCACATGTAAACAGGTGATGCTATCATGACTGGGTATAAAAGGATATCAAAATACTCTTGATATCATATTTTCAATAACTTATTTTCAATAACTTATTTTCAATAACTTATTTTCAGACTGGATGGATCCAGGTCAGGCATATTTTGTTATCTGGGAAGCTGTGGACTGTGCTAGTATGTTGGAATGGGGCTTTGGTTGAAAGCCTGCTTGGCCACAGTCCTGAGATACCGGACTTACCCTTCAGCTTCTTGTCTTTTTCTGTGAGGTTTTTGTCGGCCTTCAGGATGGAAGAGCCCAGATCATTTTTGTCCTTCATGAAGATCTCCAGAGCTTGTTCTGCCTTTCAATGAGAACCAAAAAACTCAACTCAATAAGCCAGAAGACAGAAGAATACGGATATCAAAGTTCTCTGAGGAACACAATCGCGCACACAGACACACACACACAGACGCACACCTAAACACACCCACACTAAAAAAAATGAAAATCAACTTTAACTTTTAAGGCAACTAACTGTGCGTTTTTTTAGGTTAACGCAACTTTTGAGCAAAGATTAACTAAAGTTGGTTGAACTTTGCTCAAAAAGTACATTGCATTACATTCATTCATTCATTTGGCAGACCCTTTTATCCAAAGTGACGTATAGTAAGTGCATACTTGTTAAAAGTGACGTATAGTAAGTGCATACTTGTTAAAAGTGACTGAAAAAAGCTGTGCCGTAAGATGCCTTAAAATTTTAAGTTTATTTAACTTTTTATTTTTTTTATTTTTATTTTTTACGGTGCACACCCACATATGCACCTAAACACACGCACTTAAACATGCACGCACACACACACACACACACACACACACACAGGAATTAGTCCATTTCCCAAAGGTTACATGTTGTTATCATTGCACTGTATTGTAGAAGTGTCAAATTTAATCCAGACGCCACCTGTACACTCTTTCCAGGCTTTGTGGGTTTAAATAACTGTCTCTGGACTCTTGAGTTCAGATACTGAGGTAAACAGTACCTGTACACCTTTCCCAGGTGTAGCTCTGTAGGTTTAAATAACTGTCTCGGGACTCTTGAGTTCAGATACTGAAGTAAACAGTACCTGTACACCTTTCTCAGGTGTAGCTCTGTGGGTTTAAATAACTGTCTCGGGACTCTTGAGTTCAGATACTGAGGTAAACAGTACCTGTACACCTTTCCCAGGTGTAGCTCTGTAGGTTTGAATGATGGAGTCCAGCTGGACCCTGTAGTCTGCGTATCCTCCGGGTCTCATGAAGATCTCAGGATCCAGTTTTCCCCACAGCTGCTGCAGTAGAGCAGTGCAGTGATTCTGGGAGGCCACTGCATTCTGACTACATTTCCCATCATACTCTTCTTTAATGCGCACCTGTGGAGACAGAGCAGGAACAGAACACCATCAAAACCCACATGTGTCACCTTACGTGCCACTGGTAGCATATGGAACATTTAACAAGCTGACCTGGCCAGATTTGTTTGATAGTTAACTGCTGCACTAACTAGCTCATATCCATAGTACAGCTTTTAGGGAACTAAAACATTTATCATTTCTTTCTGCAGCTAAAACCAAGTAAGCCAGTTTATGTGTTTGCAAAAGAGAGTTAAAAGGCAAACCCTTTGTAAGCATGTAACCATGTATACTTGAATGTCTGGCTAAGATCAACTGGAAAATCTAATATAAACACTTTGTAAAAAGTATTATGGTGTAATACAAAAGTATTTTCATAAGATCATAAAACACAAATTTGAGGGTTTTTAAATCTGATAATTTACCATGAGGTGCTTCTGGAAGGCCTGGTCGTCGTCCTTGAAGGAGCGTTTCTTAAAGAGCTGCAGCGCCTCCTTCAGGCAGCCGTCGTGAAGGCTGGAGAGCACCTCCTGAGTCTTAGTGGGTAGTTTCACCCGCTCTTCCAGCAGCCGCCTGTAGAGGGCGAAAGACTCCTCGACCGCCGCCGAGTTCTCGATCTGAGACAGCGCCGCCACTGCGTTCTCCAAACACGGCACGCTGCCGCTCCGAATGGCGTCCACATACATCACCGCCAGGTTCCCCAGCACTGGAGTCACACAGCCAGACAGGGACAAAAGATTTAAAAAAATATCACACAAAATGCAAACCCCAATTCCAAAAAAGTTGGGATAGTTTGTAAAATGCACATAAAAGCAGAAAGCAGTGATTTGTAAATTCTCTTTTACATATATTTAATTGAAAACAGTACAAAGAAAAGATATTTAATGTTTTACCTTATGAACTTTATTGATTTTTGTAAATATACGCTAATTCCAAATTTTATGCCTGCAACACGTTCCAAAAAAGCTGGGAAGTTCAAAAAACATCTATTTGGAACATTCCACAGGTAAACAGTAGATATGGATGGATCACTTTAAGAGTTGTTTCTCCTGACTCGTTTTCCTATTTAACTCTATGGAAAAATAAGTCAGGAGAAACAACCTTTAAAGTGATCCATCCATATCTACTGCATATCTGGCAGCAGAGTGATGGTTTGAAACTTGTTTGATACCGCAGATCCTTGATGACTTACAGCCATTTAGCCAACCGTTTATTACTGTTCATACCTGATGGTATAGTGATCCACTGACATTCTACTTTTTTATTTTTTATTGGCCACTCTGGTCACCTTGTGGTTGTATTGCTTTCAGTTTCCTTATTAAGTAATATATGTGTTTTGTCTTTCTTTTGTCTTTGTATGTTGTTATATTGACATTTGTATTTCTATATTGTTATGTAGTGTTTATGATATATGTCGGGACCCCCTCGAAAACGAGATGGTACATCTCAAGGGGTTTATCCCAATAAATAAATTTTGATCAACCATGGGTTCCATACTATTCCCATGTAATTTAATCTAGTCCCACCCCCCAATTCCCATAGAGATCCATTCAAATGCAGAGAGGTTAAAGTATCGCTTGTAAGAGTACCTGAAAATAAGATATCAAGAGTCTTTTGATATAATTTTATACCCAGTCATGATAGCATCACCTGTTTACCTGTGGAACAGGTGTTTCTTTAACTTCCCAGTCTTTGTTTTGCCCCTGTCCCAACTTTTTTGGGTTGCAGGCTTCAAATTCAGAATGAGCGAATATTTACAAAAATCTATAAAGTTGATAAGGTAAAACATTAAATATATTTTCCTTGAACTGTTTTTAATGTAATATATATTTAAAAAATGTTTTACAAATCACTGCTTTTATGTGCATTATACATACTGTCCCAACTTTTTTGGAATTGGGGTTTGTAATATTTCTTCATTACCAACATCACCTTTTGGAAATCTCAAGCACATAATCTGTGGACTCTTCCTGGCATGTCTTTAAATTGTAGTTCTCAGATAATTTCACCATGTGTGTTCCATCCTGTCCTATAAACCAGCTTTCTGCTTGTTGTTGATAGCATGATTTGCCCATAAATAGTCTCATCATGGTTGTTCAATAATGGTGTGCTGATTATGTGCTTACTCTGTCCAGTGACCCTAAGCCCTCCGGTCATGGTCTTCTCTTTTGATTGTTTGAAAATGTAGCTGCAGAATTTGAGCGTTTGCCTGACGAAAGCCGTCTCCAGGTCAGCGTCAGTCAGTTGCTCTATGATCCTCAGCTTTGCCTTGGAGGCTGGCTGATCAAACACGAAGCACTTCCTGGTGGGGAAGTAGTTCCGGATGCATTCCCGAGGGCCGTTGCTGTACGTTGCGTGTTTGGAATTACCTTGAGAACACAAACACAGGACTGGCTTTTTAACAGGCTGCTAGGCAGGTCATCCTGGCCTGGGCCAGCTAGTGTGGATGAACACCATGGTTTGATGTGGAATCATTTTTCCAGTGCAGACAGCAAGTCTATGGGGACGGCAGCCCTGTAGCATGACGATAAAATTGTGCTCGCCATATATTAATAATGCCTTCATTGATTAAATTACAGACAGTTTCTGCAAATAATTTTGACCTTGCACACCTACCTTTCACCAGCTTTAGGGAGTTCTCCAGGTACTGGTCTGCAGTGACAGGCTTTCACACCTACCTTTCACCAGCTTTAGGGAGTTCTCCAGGTACTGGTCTGCAGTGACAGGCTTTCACACCTACCTTTCACCAGCTTTAGGGAGTTCTCCAGGTACTGGTCTGCAGTGACGGGCTTTCACACCTACCTTTCACCAGCTTTAGGGAGTTCTGCAGGTACTGGTCTGCAGTGACGGGCTTTCACACCTACCTTTCACCAGCTTTAGGGAGTTCTCCAGGTACTGGTCTGCAGTGACGGGCTTTCACACCTACCTTTCACCAGCTTTAGGGAGTTCTCCAGGTACTGGTCTGCAGTGACGGGCTTTCACACCTACCTTTCACCAGCTTTAGGGAGTTCTCCAGGTACTGGTCTGCAGTGACGGGTTTTCCGTCGATCTTGAGCTCCAGAGGGAAGTCCCTCACAGCCCAGACGAAGGTGGGGAAAAAGCGGACGTAGTCAGAAGACATCTCCTCCCCCTTCTCCTTGTTGGACTTCACCTTAATGTGCTCGGTTAGCTCAGTCACATAGCTGTTGAGTTATTAAGGAAGAGCCACTGGAGAGGTGAGAGAGGAACAAGGCAAACTTCAAACTTACTTTAACAACCCAATCTGGATTTCCACATGAAAAACTTGTCCAATTACAAGTAAATGGGTGACTAATCAAGAATTAAATTATTATTTTTTTTAAATGGAGAAAACAGGAAGAAAGTGAAATTGGGGAAATGGCGGTAGTCTTGGCTTACATCAGAGCTCTGGATCAACTGTGCTCACATTTGAAGCACTAACAAAGAAAACAACTCACAAGCCACATATACGATGCAACATGAAAGACAAGTCATAACTAACTGTTATGTGGATTCAGTTGTAATATAATTATTTGCTTGTGATAATAATTTACCTGGGTGGGCACTTATCAGACAAGCCTGCCAGATGAACAGGTTATAACCACTATAATCAATGCCATTGAATCTGTCTTATATATTGGTAATATTTAATCTTCTTTGACTGGAATCAGTTTAATGTGCTTGCAAGAGTGGGATTCTGGTGCAGAAACACAAAGAGGCCATTCAGGTTGTTGGTGGCAAAGTCATTTTCATTGGAAAACTTAGTTTTCTGGGTGAAGGAAAAAAAATGTGCTATGCTTATGCGGTTGCTAGGATATTGAAGGCTCATCTCTACACACGCGCTAGGCTTATACGGTTGCTAGGATACTGCATGCTCATCTCTACACATGCACTAAGCTTATGCGGTTGCTAGGATACTGAAGGCTCATCTCTACGCATGCGCTAAGCTTATGCGGTTGCTAGGATACTGCATGCTCATCTCTACACATGCGCTAAGCTTATGCGGTTGCTAGGATACTGAAGGCTCATCTCTATGCATGTGCTAAGCTTATGTGGTTGCTAGGATACTGCATGCTCATCATAGCTTCGTTATTGATGGTGCCCATGCTGTTGTAGACGAACGTGCTGCTCAGGAGGACGGCCAGAGAAAAGATCCAGGTGTCATGAGTTTGGTCTCCCTGTTGGGAAAAAGAAACTGGAGTTTCAATGCAGTGTAGAGGAGAGTCATTGTTGCCAAATGTTACCTTTATTTAATTAATGTGATGTTGGAAAAAAAATGTGTGCTTCCTTTTCCACGTCCCCCAAACCCTCAGTGTCCAGCAGAACCAGAGTTTGGTCATCTCTATCGGGGTGGGGCACACACCACATCCAGATGCCCTTCGTCTCAGACTGGATGGTGGAGCCCAAAGAGAACCCTGAAAACACACATGGAGAACTCAGATACACTAGAACCCATGAAACACAAAGAGAACCCAGAGCTACTAGAACCCTGAAAACAAAAAGAGAATGCCGAAACACTAGAACACCGAGAACACACAGAAGGAACCCAGAGACACTAGAACCCTGAAATTGAATGGCTCAGTAAAGATATTAACACAAACAGAAACTCCAGAGAGCCTTAATCCATTAATATAAAACTCTTGTGCCAGAACTGTGAAAAGGAACCCTAAAATACACCCTGAGATGGAGATATAAATATACCTTTCGGCTTCCCAGCCAGTCTGTTCATCAGGTAGGATTTGCCCGTGCGGTACATGCCTACGATGGACACCACCACCACAGGCTGCCTGATGGAGTTCAAAATGTCCAGGGCTTCCTGGTTCACTTTCAGTTTCCCTGTAGTGGTATTCGAAATGAGACAGACAGGCTTCTCCATTGCCAGAAAACGTCCCTGTAAACAAACCAAACACACACACAAACACTGCTCACAGCCACGCTAAGTCTAAAGTCCATTTTGCAAATTACAAGTGCAAGATTCAGTGTATTCCATAGCAGTCTGTGAAGTACAGTTGTAAGGAGGAGCTAAATATCCAGTTACCAACCTAGTATCACACCTTTAACTCAGAGGAAATGCGTCTTGCACATTTGATCAGTTTAGGTTACGTAGGTCAACTGCTCACTCAGTACAATAATATCAGCTAACATCTCTTTCTATTTCTCTCTCTCTCTCTGTGGTCTAGTTACCTTTGGTTTCCTCAAGACATCCGTGATGTTAGCTGGAGGTGTTGAGGTGCATGAGTCTATATTTGATAGTAATATAACATGAACATTACAAAACAGCAGTTTCTGAAGTTCACTTGTGTACATAAATGTGCATAAATACAGGACATATAATTAAAGCATTACAGTACAGCTGTGCCTCTGCTAATGATAAACCCAGACCTTTAATCACCTATCAAACTAAATTAATCAACTTCATAGATAAAGTAGCCAAACTATTTGGCTCATTGAGGCCTAAAATGAGGCCATTCCTTTAACGTAATTCCTCCTTATGCCACTTAACTGCAGCACTCAGAAAATGATACAGAGTTTCTTGCCTCTTTCTCCGACTCCTTTCTTTCTTCCAGACAAACAAGAGATTACGTCCTTGAACTTCTGCTTTTTGATCTCCAGTGTTGGAGGTCTCGAGGGCGGTTTGGACTCGGACTCAGACTCGGACCGGATGGATCCAGGTCAGGCATATTCTGTTATCTGGGAAGCTGTGAACTGTGCTAGTATGTTGGAATGGGGCTTTGGTTGAAAGTCTGCTTGGCCACAGTCCTGAGATACCTGACTTACCCTTCAGCTTCTTGTCTTTTTCTGTGAGGTTTTTGTCGGCCTTCAAGATGGAAGAGCCCAGATAATTTTTGTCCTTCATGAATATCTCCAGAGCTTGTTCTGCCTTTAAATGAGAACCAAAAAACTCAACTCAATAAGCCAGAAGACAGAGGAATACGGATATCAAAGTTCTCTGAGGAACACAATCGCGCACACAGACACACACAGACGCACAACTAAACACACCCACACTGTAAAAAAAATTAAAACCAACTTTAACTTTTAAGGCAACTTACTGTGCGCTTTTTTAGGTTAACGCAACTTTTGAGCAAAGATAAACTAAAGTTTGGTTGAACTTTGCTCAAAAAGTACATTACATTACATTACATTCATTCATTCATTTGGCAGATGCTTTTATCCAAAGTGACATATAGTAAGTGCACACTAGTTAAAAGTGGCATATAGTAAGTGCACACTAGTTAAAAGTGACTGAAAAAAGCTGTGCCGTAAGATCCCTTAAAATTGTAAGTTTATTTAACTTTTTTTTTTTTATTTTTTTTTTTACAGTGCACACCCACTTAAACATGCATGCACACACACACACACACACACACACACACACAGGAATTAGTCCATTTCCCAAAGGTTACATGTTGTTATCATTGCACTGCATTGTAGAAGTGTCAAATTTAATCCAGACGCCACCTGTACACTCTTTCCAGGCTTTGTGGGTTTAAATAACTGTCTCTGGACTCTTGAGTTCAGATACTGAGGTAAACAGTACCTGTACACCTTTCCCAGGTGTAGCTCTGTGGGTTTAAATAACTGTCTCGGGACTCTTGAGTTCAGATACTGAGGTAAACAGTACCTGTACACCTTTCCCAGGTGTAGCTCTGTAGGTTTGAATGATGGAGTCCAGCTGGACCCTGTAGTCTGCGTATCCTCCGGGTCTCATGAAGGACTCAGGATCCAGTTTTCCCCACAGCTGCTGCAGTAGAGCAGTGCAGTGACTCTGGGAGGCCACTGCATTCTGACTACATTTCCCATCATACTCTTCTTTAATGCGCACCTGTGGAGACAGAGCAGGAACAGAACACCATCAAAACCCACATGTGTCACCTTACGTGCCACTGGTAGCATATGGAACATTTAACAAGCTGACCTGGCCAGATTTGTTTGATAGTTAACTGCTGCACTAACTAGCTCATATCCATAGTACAGCTTTTAGGGAACTAAAACATTTATCATTTCTTTCTGCAGCTAAAACCAAGTAAGCCAGTTTATGTGTTTGCAAAAAAGGGTTAAAAGGCAAACCCTTTGTAAGCATGTAACCATGTATACTTGAATGTCTGGCTAAGATCAACTGGAAAATCTAATATAAACACTTTGTAAAACGTATTATGGTGTAATACAAAAGTATTTTCGTAAGATCATAAAACACAAATTTGAGGGTTTTTAAATCTGATAATTTACCATTAGGTGCTTCTGGAAGGCCTGGTACTCGTCCTTGAAGGAGCGTTTCATAAAGAGCTGCAGCGCCTCCTTCAGGCAGCCGTCGTAAACGCTGGAGAGCTCCTCCTGAGTCTTAGTGTGCAGTTTCACCCGCTTTCCCAGCAGCCGCCTGTAGAGGGCGAAAGACTCCTCGACCGCCTTCGAATTCTCGATCTGAGACAGCGCCGCCACTGCGTTCTCAAAACACGGCACGCTGCCGCTCTGAATAGCGTCTTCATACACAGCCAGGTTCCCCAGCACTGGAGTCACACAGCCAAACAGGAACAAAAGATTTAAAAAAATATCACACAAAATGCAAACCCCAATTCCCAAAAAGTTGGAACAGTTTGTAAAATGCACATAAAAGCAGAAAGCAGTGATTTGTAAATTCTCTTTTACATATATTTAATTGAAAACAGTACAAAAAAAAGATATTTAATGTTTTACCTTATCAACTTTATTGATTTTTGTTAATATACGCTAATTCCGAATTTGATGCCTGCAACACATTCCAAAAAAGTTGGGACGGGGGCAAAAAAAGACCTGTTTGGAACATTCCACATGTAAACAGGTGATGCTATCATGACTGGGTATAAAAGGATATCAAAATACTCTTGATATCATATTTTCAATAACTTATTTTCAATAACTTATTTTCAATAACTTATTTTCAATAACTTATTTTCAATAACTTATTTTCAATAACTTATTTTCAATAACTTATTTTCAATAACTTATTTTCAGACTGGATGGATCCAGGTCAGGCATATTCTGTTATCTGGGAAGCTGTGGACTGTTGTTGGAATGGGGCTTTGGTTGAAAGCCTGCTTGGCCACAGTCCTGAGATACCGGACTTACCCTTCAGCTTCTTGTCTTTTTCTGTGAGGTTTTTGTCGGCCTTCAGGATGGAAGAGCCCAGATCATTTTTGTCCTTCATGAATATCTCCAGAGCTTGTTCTGCCTTTCAATGAGAACCAAAAAACTCAACTCAATAAGCCAGAAGACAGAGGAATACGGATATCAAAGTTATCCGAGGAACACAATCGCGCACACAGACACACACAGACGCACACCTAAACACACCCACACTGTAAAAAAAATGAAAATCAACTTTAACTTTTAAGGCAACTAACTGTGCGTTTTTTTAGGTTAACGCAACTTTTGAGCAAAGATTAACTAAAGTTGGTTGAACTTTGCTCAAAAAGTACATTACATTACATTCATTCATTCATTTGGCAGACGCTTTTATCCAAAGTGACGTATAGTAAGTGCATACTTGTTAAAAGTGACGTATAGTAAGTGCATACTTGTTAAAAGTGACTGAAAAAAGCTGTGCCGTAAGATACCTTAAAATTTTACGTTTATTTAACTTTTTTATTATTTTTTTTATTTTTTTTACGGTGCACACCCACATATGCACCTAAACACACCCACTTAAACATGCACGCACACACACACACACACACACACACACACACACAGGAATCAGCCAGCTACCACCAGGCCAGGCCCAGGCTCCAGTAGTAGCCATCCACCACCAGGCTACGCCCAGGCTCCAATAGCAGCCAGCTACCACCAGGCCAGGCCCAGGCTCCAGTAGTAGCCATCCACCACCAGGCTACGCCCAGGCTCCAATAGCAGCCAGCTACCACCAGGCGAGGCCCAGGCTCCAGCAGCAGCCAGCTACCACCAGGCCAGGCCCAGGCTCCAGCAGTAGCCATCCACCACTAGGCTATGCCCAGGCGCCAGTAGCAGCCAGCTACCACCAGGCGAGGCCCAGGCTCCAGCAGCAGCCAGCTACCACCAGGCCAGGCCCAGGCTCCAGCAGTAGCCATCCACCACCAGGCTAGGCCCAGGCTCCAGTAGCAGCCAGCTACCACCAGGCCAGGCCCAGGCTCCAGTAGTAGCCATCCACCACCAGGCTACGCCCAGGCTCCAATAGCAGCCAGCTACCACCAGGCGAGGCCCAGGCTCCAGCAGCAGCCAGCTACCACCAGGCCAGGCCCAGGCTCCAGTAGTAGCCATCCACCACTAGGCTACGCCCAGGCGCCAGTAGCAGCCAGCTACCACCAGGCCAGGCCCAGGCTCCAGCAGTAGCCAGTTACCACCAGGCTACGCCCAGGCTCCAGCAGTAGCCATCTACCACCAGGCCAGGCCTGGTGGTTATCTAACTAGCCGGCTAAGTAGCTAGCTCTCCGGGACTAGCTAGCTAGCTCTCTCTCGCCATCCACACAGGATTTTTACCAACTCAGCTTACACAGGATATTACCAACTCAGCTACTTTTTCTACCGACTCGAGTCTACTCACCGCAATCAGGCCCAGTTTCTGGGCCTCGTCGGTAAGTCCCGATCCGTTCCCGACTTGCCTGTGCTACCTGCTAGACTAGCTAAACAATCTCAACCCCTTCACTGCTACGGACCTCACTGAGAGGTCCTCGCGAGCAACAGGCATGCTAATTACTAACATGTCTGTCACCACATCATCTCCGGACCACCTTACTCTGGCCGAGCTCTCCCACGGATTCCTCACCCTACAGAAGCAAGTTTCCCTGTTGACCTCCACCCTCCTCCAAGACCCCAGCCAAGCAGACACCCTCCTCCTGGTGCAACAAGCCTGCGGTGCTCCTGCACTGGAAGAGCCACCGCAGAACTCCTCCTCCACATCCCGCCGCCACTCACAGCCCTGGATTAAGTCAGACACCACCCGCAAGAGGAGGGGATGGGACTCCCGCCTTAGCTCCTCACCCCCAGACGACATCCCATTACACCCCAACCGTTTCAGGCTTCTGGGTGAGAAGGATGCCCGTCACCTCTCCCCCAGGGCCAAGAAGCCAAGAAGCTCATTCTCCTCCACCTTCAAACTACCAACAGCCTTACACTACACCCCCAACCCCAAGCCATCCTCTCCCCCCACAAACTGGGAGAAACTAATGGAACAAACTGGTCACTCTGTACTGTTTCAGGCACCCCCCTGCCCACCCTCCCCCTCTAACCCCCCCCTTCGGCCTCAAACCCCCCCCGCCCCTCCTCGCCTTCCTACCCCCCCACCCCCTTCCTCGCCCCCCCCTTCCATGCCCCCTGCCTTAGCCCCCTTGGGAGGCAACGAGAGGACTCTCCCTCCCCCCTCCTCGACCTCCTCCCCCCTCGCTAACCCCCCCTTTTCTGCAGCCTCCCCCAACACATGGCCCGCTGATGGCAGAAATTCCAGCAGTGCACATACCACCCACAACCCCCCTCCTAGGCAGATTCAGCGACGCCGAACCCCCTGCCCCACCCCCTCACACCAGCCACCATTCCAGCCATACGCCTGGCCATCCCACCGCAGGCCAGCTCTCCTCCCTACCCCCCCTACCCACCACCTTCTCTGCCACGCACCCTAACACGCCACTGGCCAATTCACCGTAGACCTGCTCTCCTCCCTACCCCTCCCTACCCACCACCTTTCCTCCCACCCCCTCCTCGTCACTCCCTTTTCAAGCCCACACTCCCCCGATCCCGCCCGCTACACCACTATTGGAGCCACCGACAGTTTAACAGGACCCGCACCGCAGCCCCGCCCTCGCCAAACTATCCACCCACCCACCCCCCCGTCCCCTCTGCACTGGTGGTTGGATCCTCAATGGTACGCCACGTTTCCCTCCCCAAAGCTGAGACCCACTCATTCTCTGGAGCCAAGGTCCTTGACATCAACACCCGCATCCCCGATCTGACAGCTCACCGTCCACAGATCTCCACTGTCATCATCCATATCGGGACCAATGACATCAAACTCAAGCAGTCAGAGGTTCTCACACAACACTTTCGCACACTCATCTCCACTGTATCTGCAACCGGTAAGGCCTTCATTATCTCCGGCCCCTTTCCATCTCCAAGACACACTGACACCCAGTTCAGTCGCATCCGCGACCTACACATCTGGCTCCTGGGCCACTGCACCGCCAACAGGATCCCCTACACCAACAACTTCACAACTTTCTGGAAACAGCCCGATCTTTTTGCATGGGACGGTCTACACCTCAACCAGGCAGGAGCGCGGCTGCTCTCCCTCTCCATGGAGCTCACCCTGGAGTCCCTGGACTGGCATCATGAGGCGTGACGGGAGGGTAGTCCGAACCATTCCCTCCCTCACAATAGTTCACCTCCCCTCACACCTCGGACTAACCTAGTTTCCCCATCCCCTCACACCCCAGCCCCCACACCAACCCCCCCTCCTACACACCATACTGTGTCTCACCCCCCGTCTGTCCTGGTCCTACCGGCCTCCCCCTCTACATATCCCATTGCTGTTGTCTCTGAATCACGCCGTACTAGCTCACACCTACAACTGTTACCTTCCAGACCACGTGGTAATTTGATCAAAGTTAAAACTACTACCATTGCTATTCAGTCAAATGTCACCCCAAGTCCAAATTACTTACAGTTTGGTTTCATCAATATAAGGTCACTCACTAATAAGGCACTGATAGTTCATGAACTCATTCTAGAACATAAAATTCATATAATGGGTCTGTGTGAGACATGGCTGAGGCCCCATGACGAGATCCCACTCATTGAGGCCTCCCCCGTTAGCTATACCCACTCACACATTGCCCGGGCAGCAAAGAAAGGTGGGGGTGTTGGGGTGGTTTTTAACACATCACTCAACATCCACCCTAATCTAAGTGTAACACTCTCCTCCTGTGAAATAATCATCATGCGGCCCCTACATTCTAGTTCCAATCACGCCTTCCCCTTCTATTTAATCCTAGTTTACCGCCCTCCCGGCCCATATTCAGCTTTTCTTGAAGAATTCTCCAATTTCCTTTCAGATTTCTCAACCCGGACAGATAACATACTGATTATAGGGGATTTCAACATCCATGTAAACTCAGAATCTGATCCTCTTACCAAAGCATTTTTATCCCTCATCGACACTCTTGGGTTTCTTCAACTGATCCATGAACAGACACATTCCAGCGGCAACACACTTGACCTGGTTCTTACCCGTGGCGTCATCGTGTCCCACACCGCAGTCCTCCCTTATCCACCAGCACTGTCCGATCACTACCTTATCAAATTTCAAGTTATATTGCCCCCACCAGACCTACCTATAATAGACTTCCACACCACCCGACGCATTGATAATTCTACACCTGCTAAACTTACTCACCTTCTATCCACAACACTCTCGCAACTGCCCGATCATACCAACTCTCTTGATACATACACAGACACTTTCAACTCCATGCTGTTAGATTCTCTTAATTCTATTGCTCCCCTCCAGACCAAGGCCACCCGGAGAAGGAAACCTACACCATGGTACAACACTGAAACACGCACTCAAAAACTGGTCTGTAGAAGGTTGGAACGTAGATGGCGCACTTCCAAACATAATGCAGCACACGTAGAATGGCACAATAGTCTGGTCGTCTACAGGGCGATGCTCTCTAGGGCAAGGACCTCCTACTTTTCATCTCTCATTAACACCAACAAAGATAATCCTAGATTCCTTTTTGACACTGTAGCCAAACTTACACGTAAAGCCACCCATATAAGAAATTCACCTTTCACCGCCACTCAGTTTCTCCACTTCTTTAACAACAAAATTGACACGATCAGGAATCAAATAATCATGTCCTTACCGATGGAAGCTGCCTCACCTCTCAATAGACACCAACACAACACAGAGACCACTCCTCCCCCCTCCTTCTCACAGTTTGAACTTGTCTCCCTTGAAACCCTTACTAGTCTGGTCCTCTCTGCCAAATCTACAACCTCCCTCATTGACCCCCTTCCTGCTAAACCTATCAAGGATCTCTGGCTAATATTTGGTCCCTTTTATCTCAACATCTTTAATACTTCCCTTTCTTCCGGAATTCTGCCCTCTGCATTTAAATCCGCTATAATCAAACCACTTCTCAAGAAACCTAACCTCGACCCTGACATTCTTGAGAATCACAGACCTATCTCCAACCTTCCTTTTCCTTCCAAACTTCTAGAAAAAATAGTTTTCACACAGCTGACTGATCATCTCAACACTAATAACCTCTTTGAACCCCACCAATCAGGCTTTAGGAAATTCCACAGCACCGAAACTGCCCTCACTAAAGTAGTAAATGATCTCCTCATTAGTTCTGACTCTGGCTCAACTTCTCTCCTCATTCTACTTGACCTTAGCGCGGCATTTGACACCATTGATCACACCATACTATTACTTCGTTTATCAACCGATCTCGGTATCAGTGGTCCTGCACTTTCCTGGTTCACTTCCTACCTATCACACAGAACACAGCGTGTCTCATACAGAGGCTCCCTCTCAGACATATGTACACTAAACCATGGCGTTCCACAGGGCTCAGTGCTTGGCCCTCTTCTTTTCTCTCTATATATGCTTCCTCTTGGATCCATCCTCCGTCACTTTGGCATTCAATTTCACTGTTATGCAGACGACACTCAAATTTACATACCTCTCACTCCTGACGCCCAGTCACAAATCACTCACCTTGAATCCTGCTTGCACGCCGTCACATGCTGGATGTCACAGAACTTCCTAAAACTAAACCCCAACAAAACTGAACTACTGGTCATTGGACCAAAGGACAAACTCCACCATTATTCAGAATTCAACCTCACCTTTAACAACTGTGTAATTACTCAAAGCGCTACTGTTAAAAACTTGGGCATCCGTATTGACCCCACTCTATCATTTGCAGCTCATATTCAGGACATCTCCAAAACAGCCTTCTTTCACCTCCGTAACATCTCCAAGATTCGCTCTATCATAACAACTCCAGATGCTGAAACCCTTATTCACGCACTGGTTTCATCTAGGCTTGACTACGGTAATTCCCTTTTCTCAGGTTTACCCAAATGCACCATAAAAAAGCTGCAACTTGTTCAAAACAGTGCTGCCAGATTACTCACTCGCACCAAAAGATTCAATCATATCACCCCCGTCCTTAAGTTTCTTCATTGGCTACCCATTCAAGCCAGATCAGACTTCAAAATCCTACTGCTGACCTACAAATCCCTCCATGGCTTAGCCCCCTCTTATCTCTCTGACCTAATCACCCCTTACTGTCCTCGCCGCCCCCTTCGCTCACAAGGCGCTGGCCACCTCACTCTACCTCGGATTCACAAACACTCAGTTGGAAGCAGGGCTTTCTCTTACCGTGCACCTTTCCTCTGGAATCAATTACCTCTCACTGTCAGAAATGCAACATCCGTCCAGCTGTTTAAATCCAGACTCAAAACGCATCTCTTCACCATACACTTTGCTCCCACAAACTGACCTTCATTCATTTGAAGGGGCGAATTACTGCCATACTCCATAGTGTTCAGAATGTAAGAGTGTGTGTGTGGGTTGGTGCGTGTGCATTATGGGTGTATGTATCTGTAGTTTTTGTTTGTTTTTTTTGTTCTATGTATAATATGTTTGATATGTTTTTTTTGCTGTCAAAGTGTACTGAGACACTCCGGTGTGATTTTGCACTCTAAAAATAAAAAAATAAAAAAATAAAAATAAAAAAATAAATAAATTAGTCCATTTCCCAAAGGTTACATGTTGTTATCATTGCACTGTATTGTAGACGTGTCAAATTTAATCCAGACGCCACCTGTACACTCTTTCCAGGCTTTGTGGGTTTAAATAACTGTCTCTGGACTCTTGAGTTCAGATACTGAGGTAAACAGTACCTGTACACCTTTCCCAGGTGTAGCTCTGTGGGTTTAAATAACTGTCTCAGGACTCTTGAGTTCAGATACTGAGGTAAACAGTACCTGTACACCTTTCCCAGGTGTAGCTCTGTGGGTTTAAATAACTGTCTCAGGACTCTTGAGTTCAGATACTGAGGTAAACAGTACCTGTACACCTTTCCCAGGTGTACAGATACTGAGGTAAACAGTACCTGTACACCTTTCTCAGGTGTAGCTCTGTAGGTTTGAATGATGGAGTCCAGCTGGACCCTGTAGTCTGCGTATCCTCCGGGTCTCATGAAGATCTCAGGATCCAGTTTTCCCCAAAGCTGCTGCAGTAGAGCAGTGCAGTGACTCTGGGAGGCCACTGCATTCTGACTACATTTCCCATCATACTCTTCTTTAATGCGCACCTGTGGAGACAGAGCAGGAACAGAACACCATCAAAACCCACATGTGTCACCTTACGTGCCACTGGTAGCATATGGAACATTTAACAAGCTGACCTGGCCAGATTTGTTTGATAGTTAACTGCTGCACTAACTAGCTCATATCCATAGTACAGCTTTTAGGGAACTAAAACATTTATCATTTCTTTCTGCAGCTAAAACCAAGTAAGCCAGTTTATGTGTTTGCAAAAGAGAGTTAAAAGGCAAACCCTTTGTAAGCATGTAACCATGTATACTTGAATGTCTGGCTAAGATCAACTGGAAAATCTAATATAAACACTTTGTAAAAAGTATTATGGTGTAATACAAAAGTATTTTCATAAGATCATAAAACACAAATTTGAGGGTTTTTAAATCTGATAATTTACCATGAGGTGCTTCTGGAAGGCCTGGTCGTCGTCCTTGAAGGAGCGTTTCTTAAAGAGCTGCAGCGCCTCCTTCAGGCAGCCGTCGTGAAGGCTGGAGAGCACCTCCTGAGTCTTAGTGGGTAGTTTCACCCGCTCTTCCAGCAGCCGCCTGTAGAGGGCGAAAGACTCCTCGACCGCCGCCGAGTTCTCGATCTGAGACAGCGCCGCCACTGCGTTCTCCAAACACGGCACGCTGCCGCTCCGAATGGCGTCCACATACATCACCGCCAGGTTCCCCAGCACTGGAGTCACACAGCCAGACAGGGACAAAAGATTTAAAAAAATATCACACAAAATGCAAACCCCAATTCCAAAAAAGTTGGGATAGTTTGTAAAATGCACATAAAAGCAGAAAGCAGTGATTTGTAAATTCTCTTTTACATATATTTAATTGAAAACAGTACAAAGAAAAGATATTTAATGTTTTACCTTATGAACTTTATTGATTTTTGTAAATATACGCTAATTCCAAATTTTATGCCTGCAACACGTTCCAAAAAAGCTGGGAAGTTCAAAAAACATCTATTTGGAACATTCCACAGGTAAACAGTAGATATGGATGGATCACTTTAAGAGTTGTTTCTCCTGACTCGTTTTCCTATTTAACTCTATGGAAAAATAAGTCAGGAGAAACAACCTTTAAAGTGATCCATCCATATCTACTGCATATCTGGCAGCAGAGTGATGGTTTGAAACTTGTTTGATACCGCAGATCCTTGATGACTTACAGCCATTTAGCAACACGTTTTTTTTTGTTCATTCATACCTGATGGTATAGTGATCACTGACATTCTTTTTTTTTTTTTTTATTGGCCACTCTGGTCACCTTGTGGTTGTATTGCTTTCAGTTTCCTTATTAAGTAATATATGTGTTTTGTCTTTCTTTTGTCTTTGTATGTTGTTATATTGACATTTGTATTTCTATATTGTTATGTAGTGTTTATGATATATGTCGGGACCCCCTCGAAAACGAGATGGTACATCTCAAGGGGTTTATCCCAATAAATACATTTTGATCAACCATGGGTTCCATACTATTCCCATGTAATTTAATCTAGTCCCACCCCCCAATTCCCATAGAAATCCATTCAAATGCAGAGAGGTTAAAGTATCGCTTGTAAGAGTACCTGAAAATAAGATATCAAGAGTCTTTTGATATAATTTTATACCCAGTCATGATAGCATCACCTGTTTACCTGTGGAACAGGTGTTTCTTTAACTTCCCAGTCTTTGTTTTGCCCCTGTCCCAACTTTTTTGAGTTGCAGGCTTCAAATTCAGAATGAGTGAATATTTACAAAAATCTATAAAGTTGATAAGGTAAAACATTAAATATATTTTCCTTGAACTGTTTTTAATGTAATATATATTTTAAAAATGTTTTACAAACCACTGCTTTTATGTGCATTATACATACTGTCCCAACTTTTTTGGAATTGGGGTTTGTAATATTTCTTCATTACCAACATCACCTTTTGGAAATCTCAAGCACATAATCTGTGGACTCTTCCTGGCATGTCTTTAAATTGTAGTTCTCAGATAATTTCACCATGTGTGTTTCATCCTGTCCTATAAACCAGCTTTCTGCTTGTTGTTGATAGCATGATTTGCCCATAAATAGTCTCATCATGGTTGTTCAATAATGGTGTGCTGATTATGTGCTTACTCTGTCCGGTGACACTAAGCCCTCCGGTCATGGTCTTCTCTTTTGATTGTTTGAAAATGTAGCTGCAGAATTCAAGCGTTTGCCTGACGAAAGCCGGTTCCAGGTCGGCATCAGTCAGTTGCTCTATGATCCTCAGCTTAGCCTTGGAGGCTGGCTGATCGAACACGAAGCACTTCCTGGTGGGGAAGTATTTCCGGATGCACTCCCGAGGGCCGTTGCTGTACGTTGCGTGTTTGGAATTACCTTGAGAACACAAACACAGGACTGGCTTTTTAACAGGCTGCTAGGCAGGTCATCCTGGCCTGGGCCAGCTAGTGTGGATGAACACCATGGTTTGATGTGGAATCATTTTTCCAGTGCAGACAGCAAGTCTATGGGGACGGCAGCCCTGTAGCATGACGATAAAATTGTGCTCGCCATATATTAATAATGCCTTCATTGATTAAATTACAGACAGTTTCTGCAAATAATTTTGACCTTGCACACCTACCTTTCACCAGCTTTAGGGAGTTCTCCAGGTACTGGTCTGCAGTGACAGGCTTTCACACCTACCTTTCACCAGCTTTAGGGAGTTCTCCAGGTACTGGTCTGCAGTGACAGGCTTTCACACCTACCTTTCACCAGCTTTAGGGAGTTCTCCAGGTACTGGTCTGCAGTGACGGGCTTTCACACCTACCTTTCACCAGCTTTAGGGAGTTCTCCAGGTACTGGTCTGCAGTGACGGGCTTTCACACCTACCTTTCACCAGCTTTAGGGAGTTCTCCAGGTACTGGTCTGCAGTGACGGGCTTTCACACCTACCTTTCACCAGCTTTAGGGAGTTCTCCAGGTACTGGTCTGCAGTGACGGGCTTTCACACCTACCTTTCACCAGCTTTAGGGAGTTCTCCAGGTACTGGTCTGCAGTGACGGGCTTTCACACCTACCTTTCACCAGCTTTAGGGAGTTCTCCAGGTACTGGTCTGCAGTGACGGGTTTTCCGTCGATCTTGAGCTCCAGAGGGAAGTCCCTCACAGCCCAGACGAAGGTGGGGAAAAAGCGGACGTAGTCAGAAGACATCTCCTCCCCCTTCTCCTTGTTGGACTTCACCTTAATGTGCTCGGTTAGCTCAGTCACATAGCTGTTGAGTTATTAAGGAAGAGCCACTGGAGAGGTGAGAGAGGAACAAGGCAAACTTCAAACTTACTTTAACAACCCAATCTGGATTTCCACATGAAAAACTTGTCCAATTACAAGTAAATGGGTGACTAATCAAGAATTAAATTATTATTTTTTTTAAATGGAGAAAACAGGAAGAAAGTGAAATTGGGGAAATGGCGGTAGTCTTGGCTTACATCAGAGCTCTGGATCAACTGTGCTCACATTTGAAGCACTAACAAAGAAAACAACTCACAAGCCACATATACGATGCAACATGAAAGACAAGTCATAACTAACTGTTATGTGGATTCAGTTGTAATATAATTATTTGCTTGTGATAATAATTTACCTGGGTGGGCACTTATCAGACAAGCCTGCCAGATGAACAGGTTATAACCACTATAATCAATGCCATTGAATCTGTCTTATATATTGGTAATATTTAATCTTCTTTGACTGGAATCAGTTTAATGTGCTTGCAAGAGTGGGATTCTGGTGCAGAAACACAAAGAGGCCATTCAGGTTGTTGGTGGCAAAGTCATTTTCATTGGAAAACTTAGTTTTCTGGGTGAAGGAAAAAAAATGTGCTACGCTTATGCGGTTGCTAGGATATTGAAGGCTCATCTCTACACACGCGCTAGGCTTATACGGTTGCTAGGATACTGCATGCTCATCTCTACACATGCACTAAGCTTATGCGGTTGCTAGGATACTGAAGGCTCATCTCTACGCATGCGCTAAGCTTATGCGGTTGCTAGGATACTGCATGCTCATCTCTACACATGCGCTAAGCTTATGCGGTTGCTAGGATACTGAAGGCTCATCTCTATGCATGTGCTAAGCTTATGTGGTTGCTAGGATACTGCATGCTCATCACAGCTTCGTTATTGATGGTGCCCATGCTGTTGTAGACGAACGTGCTGCTCAGGAGGACGGCCAGAGAAAAGATCCAGGTGTCATGAGTTTGGTCTCCCTGTTGGGAAAAAGAAACTGGAGTTTCAATGCAGTGTAGAGGAGAGTCATTGTTGCCAAATGTTACCTTTATTTAATTAATGTGATGTTGGAAAAAAAATGTGTGCTCTACCTTTCCCACATCCCCCAAACCCTCAGTGTCCAGAAGAACCAGAGTTTGGTCAACTCTATCGGGGTGGGGCACACACCACATCCAGATGCCCTTCGTCTCAGACTGGATGGTGGAGCCCAAAGAGAACCCTGAAAACACACATGGAGAACTCAGATACACTAGAACCCATGAAACACAAAGAGAACCCAGAGCTACTAGAACCTTGAAAACAAAAAGAGAATGCCGAAACACTAGAACACCGAGAACACACAGAAGGAACCCAGAGACACTAGAACCCTGAAACTTAATGGCTCAGTAAAGATATTAACACAAACAGAAACCCCAGAGAGCCTTAATCCATTAATATAAAACTCTTGTGCCAGAACTGTGAAAAGGAACCCTAAAATACACCCTGAGATGGAGATATAAATATACCTTTCGGCTTCCCAGCCAGTCTGTTCATCAGGTAGGATTTGCCCGTGCGGTACATGCCTACGATGGACACCACCACCACAGGCTGCCTGATGGAGTTCAGAATGTCCAGGGCTTCCTGGTTCACTTTCAGTTTCCCTGTAGTGGTATTCGAAATGAGACAGACAGGCTTCTCCATTGCCACAAAGCGTCCCTGTAAACAAACCAAACACACACACAAACACTGCTCACAGCCACGCTAAGTCTAAAGTCCATTTTGCAAATTACAAGTGCAAGATTCAGTGTATTTCATAGCAGTCTGTGAAGTGCAGTTGTAAGAAGGAGCTAAATATCCAGTTACTAACCCAGTAAATGGACTGCACTTATATAGCGCTTTTATCCAAAGCGCTTTACAATGGCCTCTCACTCACCCGTTCACACACACATTCACACACCAATGGCAGCAGCTGCCATGCAAGGTGCTAGCCTGCTCATTGGGAACTACTTGGGGTTCAGTTTCTTGCCCAAGGACACTTCGACATGTGGCGAACAGGAGGAGCCGGGGATCGAACCGCCAACCCTGCGATTAGCGGACGCCCCGCTCTACCTCCTGAGCCACAGTATCACACCTTTATCTAACATGAACTCAGAGTCATGTCTCTCACATATTTGATCAGTTTAGGTTAAAGACTACAGCAATGTGTCCATACAGGGTCTGGCATCATGATCACCAGAGACACTTTATCTCACAATGTTCAGATAGGAAAGTTTGAAATTGATGCAAAACAGAAACTTTATGTTAATTGCATTATAGTGAGATAAATTGTTCAAAAAGGGAAATTCATTATGTTAAAAATGTCTAATGATGTGATGTATGCTTGAAATAAGCTGGCACACGGTTTCTAAAAAACTCAAATGTGTTCCTACTTCCTACTTGGATATGTCACATCAGTCACCTGCAAACTCAAACTCAAGTAGAATAAAATCAGTGGACATCCACACGACTCTCTCTGGCGGTGGTCGAGTTACCTGCGGCTCTCCCATGATGTTTGTGAAGTTAGTTGGAGGTGTTGAGTGTTCTTAAATGGCTGACTATAATCTCTGCTGTTCCTTTGTACACCTGAAGAGGGCGATGTTTCTTCACTGTAGATGAGTCACTGTGTTTCGTCTGTGCTTAAAAAGCAACGGAGAATCAATGTCAGACGCACGTATCTTCCGACAAATAATCATCGGGAGACGGCAAAAACAGCGTGACTACTGCCCATTCAAACACACTGACTACTGTTCCAAATAAAAGGGTCTGAACCACATTTCTGTAAACGCACAAACTTGGAGACAAACATCTAAGGAAAGAAACAAAGTCTCATGAAGATGTAGGAAAAACATTGATTTTATTACCCATTATTAACCGAAGGAGATATTCCTCCAGACGTGTATTTATTGAATATATCCCCTCTATTTTAATAGCACAGTTGCCTATCATGCATAGTCATGCTTATGGAATAATTATGCAAACTAACTGATTAGTTTAACCGCTAAAATACTGAACATTTTTAATGATTTATAACACGTAAAACGAATGAACAAAATTAAAGTTTTCTGTTACATTTGCATTTCAAAAAATTATGCTCTTAATCTGGGAAAATATTTTTTTACTTTCAGTTTGGCACAAGTTACAAAAGTAATATTATATACCATATTTTACACAAACACATCACAAAAAATCCAAGTCTATAGCCTTAAAAACCTATATAATTCAATCAGAAGGTACAGCTGTCAATATATTTACCTGTAACTCCAGGTACAAAGCGATAAAGAGAGTCAAACTGAGTCCACTTTCAGTGAGAAACCTTTGAGCTGATATTCAGAATGAGGTTGTGCTCAAAATGTGGAGCTCAAGCTGCTTTAAATAAGTTACTCAAAGTGAAAGTTAAAGCAGATCATACAAAAGATAACCAGGGGAAAACCAACTTAAAGAAACACTCCTATCCACAGTCCCCCCTCTCCCCTCCCCCAGCAGGCACCGCCCCTAAGGGACTTACGGTAACTAATTACGGCAATAAAATTATATACAGCTAAATGCTAAAGTATTGGGACAGTGACACATTTGGGTGGACTAAGATTTCCACGCAAATTACCCAATATGGATGTAGAAACCCTCAAATTAAAGCTGACAGTCTGTAAGACTAGATTCAGCTGTAAATTACGCTGGTACAGTATGGAACACATGACTGGCGAAATGGCTGTACGTCATCAAGGGTCTAAGGTATCAAACGAGCCCCAAACCATCACTCTGTTGCCAGATATGGAGTAGATGTGGACGGATCCCTTTAAGTGTTGTTTCTCCTGACTTTTTTCCCCATAGAGTTCTATAGGAAAATGAGTCAGGAGAAACAACCCTTGCAGTGATCCATCCACATCTACTCCATATCTGGCAACAGAGTGATGGTTTGGGGCTCGTTCGATAGCTCAGACCCTTGATGACTTACAGCCATTTAGCCAGCCATGTGTTCCATACCGTACCAGTGTAATTTACAGCTGAATCTAGTCTCACCCCCCAATTCCCATAGAGATCAGTTCAAATGCAGAGAGGTTATAGTATCGCTTGTAACAGTACCTGAAAATAAGATATCGAGAGTCTTTTGATGTTGATTGGTCACAGACTTCAGGAAGTAACAGCATGCAAAGGATATGCAACCAAATATTAAATATGATACTTTAAAAATATGTTAAAGCAAAATATTCTAATTTTCTGAGACACTGAATTTTGGGTTTCATTAGGTGTAAGCCATAATCATCAAAATTACAAGAAATAAAGACTTGAAATATTTCACTCTATGTGTAATGAATCTATATATTATATGAGTTTCACTTTCTGAAATGAGTGACAAAAAATATTGAACTTTTTCACGATATTCTAATTTTTTGAGCTGCACCTGTATACTTTCC
This sequence comes from Ilyophis sp. 1 JC-2022, assembly GCA_022702515.1. Lineage (NCBI taxonomy): Eukaryota > Metazoa > Chordata > Actinopteri > Anguilliformes > Synaphobranchidae > Ilyophis > Ilyophis sp. 1 JC-2022. The sequence goes on along the minus strand of CM040400.1, from coordinate 3,064,467 downwards.
CCAGAGAACTCAAAATGGATCCATATTTCCTTCTAAGATGCATGTATTGACTGTTGAAAATAAGGACGGTTCTTGATTTCAATCAGGGAACAACTCTAGGTGCCAAATAAATAGTGTTTAATCTCTGAAGTGTGTCTTAAGGCGTGGTGTGGGCAAGGCCAGAATTTCTGCACATTCCTAACACTCCATTCCCTTGCCCAGTCTCTCTCTCTCTCTCCCTCTTTCTCTCCCCTCGCTCTCCTCTCTCTCCATGTCCTCTCCCCTCTCTCTCTCTTTCTCTCCTCTCTCTCTCTCTCTTTCTCTCCTCTCTCTCTCTCTCTTTCTCTTTCTCTCCCCTCTCTCCTCTCTCTCCATGTCCTCTCTCTCTCCTCTCTCTCCATGTCCTCTCTCTCTCCTCTCTCTCTCTCCCTCTCTCTTTCTCTGCCCTCTCTCTCTCCATGTCCTCTCTCTCTCCTCTCTCTCCATGTCCTCTCTCTCTCCTCTCTCTCTCTCCCTCTCTCTTTCTCTGCCCTCTCTCTCTCCATGTCCTCTCTCTCTCCTCTCTCTCCATGTCCTCTCTCTCTCTTTCAATTCAATTTCAATTTCAATTTCATGTGCTTTATTGGCATGAAATACATAGCGTAAATATTGCCAAAGCATTACACATACATACATACATATATACATACATATTTAAAATAACAACAACAATAACAACAATTGTAATAATATATATATATTTTTTCATTATATATTGGGGACTTAGTTGTAAGGGACTTAGTTGTTAACTGCTGGGTGGTTACTCACTGTCCCTCAGGTTGTGACAGGCCGAAACATATTGTGCTGCGAGTGGGGCTGTTGTTCCTTCTCCCAGGAGGATTTTCAACCTTTCCAAATTTGTTAGGGAAGAAAATGTATTTATATGTTTACAAAATTTGGTGAAATATGTTTTTCTGATTTCAGAATATTTCTCACAGTGTAAGAGGAAGTGCATTTCTGTCTCCACCTCTCCTGTCTTACAGTGACCACATAGACGTTCCTCTTTGGGCAACCATGACTTTTTATATCTACCTTTTTCAATTGCTAAGGTGTGGTCACTGAGCCTGTACTTGGTCAGGATTTGTCTCTGCTTTGTATCTCTGACAGAGAAGAGATATTCTGCCAGTGTGTATTCTCTCTTAAGGGCCCAATAGCAATTCAGTTTACTTTGGGATTTGGTACTGGTGTTCCAATGTTCCAAATATACGGTTATGATTTGTTTCATAGTTTGGTTGACTCTAATTGGCAGTTCTGAAGCAGTGCTGACCTGAAGCTGGTTTGTGTTAGTATTGATTAGTTCGGATAGGTTCAGAACCAGCTGACTGAGGGGATACTTTCCTGGGCTGACCTCTTGGGTTTTTAGAGCTTTATACTGTAATGAGTTTTCTGGGCTAGTTTTTAGATGCTCAATAAAATGTAGTGCCCTTTTCTGGATTTGAATAATAATTGGATATCTGCCTAATTCAGCCCTGCATGCATTGTTTGGAGTATTCCTATGTACCTGTAGGATATTTTTACAAAATTCTGCGTGCAAAATTTCAGCTGGATGTTTTTCCCATCTAGTGTAGTCTTGCTGACTGAGTGGACCCCATATTTCACTTCCATATAGCACAATTGGCATTATCACACTATCAAATATTTTTGTCCAAATTCTAATGGGGATATTTATCTTGTGGAATTTTCTTTTGATTGCATAAAAAGCTCTACGAGCTTTTTCTTTTAATGCATTGATTGCCAGACCAAAGCTCCCTGATGCACTGATTTTTATTCCTAGGTAATCATAACTTTGTGTATGTTCTAGGGCGGTGCTTCCTAGACTAAAGCAGTGTCTGTTTTCCTGAGACCTGGGCTTTTTTTGGAAGACCATAATTTTGGTCTTTTTCAAATTTACTGTCAAGGCCCAGTTTTGACAGTATTTCTCCAGCAAATCCAGATGCTGCTGTAGCCCATGTGCTGTGGGTGACAGCAGCACCAGGTCATCTGCATAGAAAATAAATTTAATGTCTGTTTTGTTTAGGGTGAGGCCAGGAGCTGCAGATTGTCCCAGGAACACCGCTAACTCATTTATATAAATGTTGAACAAGGTTGGACTCAAACTGCAGCCCTGCCTCACCCCACGCCCTTGAGTGAAGTATTCTGTTCTTTTTTCTCCAATTTTTATTGCACACTTATTTTGCATATATATTGATTTAATTATATCATAAGCTTTACCCCCTACACCACTTTGCAGAATTTTGTAATAGAGGCCCTCATGCCAAATGGAGTCAAATGCTTTTTTGAAGTCTATAAAGCAGGCAAAAATTTTTCCTTTGTCTTTTTGGTGCACATGTTTATTAATTAGGGTATGTAGGGTGTAAATATGATCAGTAGTGCGATGTTTTGGAAGAAAGCCAATCTGACTCTTACTCAAGACATTGTGCTCGGTAAGGAAGGCCTGTATTTGGGCGTTTAGAATACTGCAGAAAACCTTCCCCAGGTTATTGTTCACACAGATGCCTCGGTAGTTGTCGGGGTCAAATTTATCTCCACTTTTATAAATTGGGGATATAAGCCCTTGATTCAAGATGTCAGGAAAGCATCCTGTCTGTAAAACCAGGTTGAATAATTTAAGTAAGGCCTTCTGCAGTTCAGAGTTACTGTTGTTTCAGCATTTCTGTTCTGATACTGTCAGGGCCACATGTTTTTTTTAGGTTAGATTTTTTTGAGTTGATCTTTCAGCTCTTTAAAGGTAATTGGGTTGTCTAATGGGTTTTGATTGTTTTTTATTGTTGATTCTAATATTTTTAATTTCTCTTGGATTTTTCTCTGTTCGAATTTGAGATTGTTTGGAGCAAATTTCTTATATAGGTCTTCAAAGTGTTTTTTCCAGATTTCTTGATTTTGTATGGCCAATTCATGATTTGTTTTGTTACTTAGTTTATTCAATTTTTCCCAGAACTGGTTTTGGTGAATAGAGTCTTCAATTTCAATGAGAGTTTTGTGAATGTGTTTTCGTTTCTTCTTTTTTAGGGTTTGTTTATATAGTTTCAATGTTTCACAATATCTATGGCGTACATCTTGGTTTTGTGGTTGATGATGTTTCAGATTTGATAACTGTCTTAAATTTTTCCTCATTGATTTGCTTTCGTCATCAAACCATTTTTCTTTTTGGGCTGATTTTTGATTATTTGTTTGTTTAATTATTTTGAGGTTTGCTTTAATTGCTGATTGATTGAAAATTTCACTTATAATTTTAACTGCCAGATTTATGCCATTTTTATTTGGTTCGAATTGTGTGAAAAGGAAACTGTTAATAAGGTTAGTAATTTCAGAAGAACTGATTGCTTTAGTGAATTTTTCTATGCTGTCTGAAGCCCATCTGTATTTTTGATCGAGATTATACAGCTTAGAGGGCTGTGTTTCAATGTTCCTGGGTTGTCCAAATCTTTTCAGGTAGACATTGATTTGACAGTGGTCTGAAAATGGGGTCTGTGGTCTGACAGTGAACGCACTAATGAAAGAGGGGTCCATGTCAGTGATGGCATAGTTGACTACACTAGTCCCAAGAGCTGAGCAGTAAGTGAACCTTCCTAAAGAGTCCCCTCTGATCCTGACATTAAGGATGTACAGACCTAAGGCTCGACAGAGATGCACTAACTCTCTACCATTTTTATTTACAGCACGGTCAGGGTTGTTTCTCTGTGCTACAGTTGGTATTAAATTTAGAGGGGTCTGTCCAAATATATGTTTATTGCCATTATTGTTGATGCAATCTGGCTCTGTTCCTGTTCTTGCATTAAAATCTCCACACAGCAGCACATATCCCTGGGCCTGGAAATGGCTGATTTCTGTGTGGAGGGTAAGGAAAAAATCCTCATCATAATAAGGTGATTCAGTAGGGGGGGTGTAGGCCGCACAAAGGTAAATGTCATTATCGCACATGACTATTCCTTGTTTAATTTTTAGCCATATATGTGTGCGGCCTTGTTTTATTGGGGTGATGTGCGCTGCCAGGTCTTCCCTAAACCATATTATGATGCCCCCAGAATCTCTGCCGTGCTTGACGTGTTTTAATTTAAATGATGGCACTATGATGTCTTTGTAACCTGAGGGACAGTGAGTCAGTGCATCAGTACGGCACCATGTTTCTAACAAAACAATTATATCATAACTATTTACATTTTGAATAAAATCAAGGCTTGTGCTTTTGAGCCCAAAAGTCGAGGAGCACATACCCTGAACATTCCACAAACTAATTGATAACGATTTCATATATATTTTTGAACAGTTCAAAAGGAGACAAAATACATACATAACAACAGAATTTTCAAAACTTTGTTTTTTACATTTTCAGATAGGGACAGTAGTGTCCCTCTTACCCGCTTTAGTGAGCTTTAGCCCATCAGTTTGCTGCAGGGGATGCTGAGGAGATTCTTAATCTCTCCCAGCTCAGTGGTGGGGGCAGGGGCGGGGGTGGGGGCTGGGGGCGGGGCGTGTCGGGGGGCTGGCTGGGCCAGGACTGCAGCATAGCTGAGGCGCTGCTCCTGGTTGACTCTGGGCCTGTAGGGGAGCCTGGGGGGATTGGGCTGGGCGGGGCGCTGGCCGGGCCAGGACTGCAGCATAGCTGAGGCGCTGCTCCTGGTTGACTCTGGGCCTGTAGGGGAGCCTGGGGGGATTGGGCTGGGCGGGGCGCTGGCCGGGCCAGGACTGCAGCATAGCTGAGGCGCTGCTCCTGGTTGACTCTGGGCCTGTAGGGGAGCCTGGGGGGAGTGGGCTGGGCGGGGCGCTGGCCGGGCCAGGACTGCAGCATAGCTGAGGCGCTGCTCCTGGTTGACTCTGGGCCTGTAGGGGAGCCTGGGGGGATTGGGCTGGGCGGGGCGCTGATGGGCAGTAGGTGCCCACATGCTGCGGTGCTGGTGGGATGGGGTTGGGAGAAGGGGGGGCCTCCTGCTGTACTGGGCTCTGCTGGGGGGCAGGTGGGGAGGGCTGGTAGGGCTGCGGCCCAGGGCGATGTCCTTTAGGGACTTAGCAAAGATAATCACCCCAGGTCTGTTCAGGTGCACAGCATCATGTAGGTGCCAGGGGCCCAGGGCTGGATGGTGTACCAGATGTACGCTGGGTAGGGTGGCGCATCCTCTGGTGATCTCCGCGTTGATGGATGCGATGATGTGTGGGGGCGTGTCTGCTCGGGGCAGCAGTGTGGAGATTACCACCCTGGAGTCAGGGAACTCTGTGTGGCCCTCACTGCCACCTTCCTCACGGCGTGGGTGGTGTGCTGCTGAAGGGCTCGCAGGTCGTTGGTGCCGGTGTGGATGACGATGCAGGCGGGGGTCCCCAGTGTGTCCCTCTTCAGTAGCTGCAGGGCCTGTTCCGTGTTTGCGCAGCGCACTGAGCTGACCCGCCGGTCTGGGAACATCCTCCGTGTGTCCAGGTGCTTCCCGTTGGAGTCCATGAGCAGAACCACCTCGGCACTGGGGCTCTTTTTTTTGTGTTAGTAAGAGGTTGTGTGTTAAGGGGTGTGGGCATCTCAGTATGTGTGTGCGTGTCAGTGAGGGGCTGTGTGTCGGTGAGGGTTTGTAATGTAAGGTCTGTGGGTGTGTTAGGGTGTGTGAGTGTGTCAGTACGGGATTGTATTTTGGGAGTAGATTGTGTTTTAGGGGGTGTGTGTGTGTCAGGTAGGGCTGTGCTGTGTGTGTACCTGTGGAGCTGCTCTTCTAGCTTGTGCAGCTCTGTGTTGTACACATTGTCCCTGTGCTTCATGTCCTCTTTAAAGCTGGCCAGCTGGGCTCTGAGAGCTGCATTGTCCTCCTGCAGCTCTTTCACTTCGGTCATTGCTTCATTGAGTGCCATCCTGCACTCTCTTCATCTGGCAAACCTCATCCCGTAGCTGTTGGGAGAGGCTGTGCTCACACAGTCTGGCCATGGTGAACTCCCTGAATTCTGTGAAGTCCTGTTCCAGCAGGGCCAGGGTCTCCCACATTTGCTCCATGTACTTGGGGGGTGCAGGGGTGGCATTGGTAGGCGCAGGTGTGGTATTGGGAGGTTCGCTTGTGTTGACTGTGCTGTCAGTGGTTGGGGATTCAGCACTGATGTCAGGTTCAGGGCTGGTGGTTTCGGGCATGCCTTTAAGTTTGTCTGCCTCATTTTTTAAAAGTAAAAATATGTCCTCAAAGGAGTGCAAGCTGGCCTCACTGCCCTGAATTAATACTGTACCATTGTGGTATATATTAACAGTTAAAACTGTGGGGCTGTCATCTGATTGATCTCCAATGGCAATCTCTCTCTCTCTCTCTCTCTCTTTATCTCTCTCTCTCTCTCTCTCTCTCTCTCTTAATCTGAAGGCAATGCTGAAGCAGTCTTGGCATCAGCGCTTCCTGGGCCATTATGTAACGTTCTGTCAACATTGTGACAGCGTTGGAGAGGTTCTGATAGCTGTTACACACTCAGCATCTCACCGTGGAATGTTCTTGCCGTGGGCATGCTAGGTTTCTTTTTGTTTTGTTTTTTTTCTAACTTTTTCCAAAACCTTTTATATCAGAGTTGGGATGATGTATTCTTTGACTTCTTTCTCTTTGGCAAACTGTTGTCTATTCTTCAATTAGCTTTGAATAGTTATTGAATTTCTTTTTACATGCATTTGTTACTGTACCCAAAAATACATGATATTGTCTCTCAACATGTTTTGTACTGTAAGAATGTCTTTCATTTGCAGATGTTTAATAAAGGCAATGGCTTGCTACCTGGATTTTAATAACATCGTCAATTTTATTGTTATAATAAAAAATCAAAGGTTTTTTTATTGTTAAAGTAATCTTGTCACCTGGAAGGGGCAAGGAAGAGGATGGAGTGGTAATTTAAAATAATTTCTTATTTTATCTTCCACAGGGTGACAAGTAATGGTTAATTTTTTTTTATTTTAAGTGCATTGCCTTTTACACCCAATGGATGGCGCCACAAACAAATTCAATCTCATCCGTCCAATCAGTTTCCATTTCTTAGATTCCAGTTTTCTCTCCTGCCAATCTCTCCGTCCATTGATTTCATTTTTTAAATGTAAACTCCTACACGGTTAACTAAAGTAATAGAGTAAAGCAGTGCCATGGGGAACCAGCAAGATGATGCCCTATGTGTTGCTCACTAGCAGGTGTGTCCGGACACAACAGAACCCTGTGGAACCCTGGCCAACTGCCAGACACTCCATCTCTGGCAGAACCTGGGCATTAGCTTCCCTCTGCCACAATCTCCCAGTCATGGCCAGTGGCAAATGGCAATTGCATTTCTCCACACACACACCTGGGCCATGTCTGAATCGGCACTCTATTGAGTAGCCTTGGTGAGTAGATAGGACAAGAAAGGCGTTGAGTAGGCGAAGATTTTTGAAATTGCAGTATACTTGAAACACCAGGATGTCACTCTTTTGGGGTTTCGCTGAGTAGATTCGGGAGCACACTTTTTAAGAAGTACACAAACATTTTGGTCATATAAATATGACGTGAAGCTTTGTTTTAAAACAATTAGGCGCAGCTTCGCTGACGTATCCCAATTTAGCTGTAAAACCGCGGAAATGGTGGGATGTCTTATGACCTGCTTACGACACTTCCAAAGTCATCATCATCATCGGGCCTCTTGCTCGGCGACGGGGGCGTCGCCATGCGTAGAGCCAATCAGATTCACCAGTCTTCTCCACTTGGGTCGGTCCTGTGCTAGGGGCTCAGCTTCGGCCAGCGACAGGCCAATTTGGTGTAGGTCCCTGGTGACGGCATCAATCCATCGAGTGCGGGGGGCACCGCGGGGGCGTTTCCAGCCGGCAGATTTAGGATCGAAGTGGAGGACAGCATGAGTAGGGTGTTCGGGGGGGAGTCTTTTGACGTGGCCGTACCAGCGCATCCGGCGCTGTGCTGCCAGACGGGACGCGGGGGGCTGTTGGGTGCGTTCCCGGAGCGAGATGTTAGAGACTCGATCATGCCATTTTATCCCCTCTATTGTGCGCAGTGCTCTGCTGTCAAGGCCATCAATTCTCTCGGCCAAGGTCTTGTTGAGAGGCCAGGTTTCTGCTCCGTAGAGGAGGATGGAAAGGACTGAGGTGTTATAGACCCGCAGTTTGGTCTCTCTTGAAATGGAGTGGTGTCTCCAAAGCGGCTTCCAGAGAGTTTTCATGGCACTGGCTGCCAGGGCACGTCTCCTGTTAATCTCGGTTGCTAAGTTGCCGTTGGTAGTGACAATTGACTCGAGGTAGATGAAAGAAGTCACAAACTCCACTTCCTCCCCACCGATGAGCAGCGGAGGGGGGGCTTCACCTCCGATGTGCATGAGTTTGGTTTTCGGCCAGCTGACCCTTAGACCCAGTTTGTTGGCTTCCTCTTGATAGATCTCCAAGGATTCTCTTAGCTGATCTGGCGTGGAGCAGAATAGTGTGGTGTCATCTGCGTATTCCAGGTCCGTGAGGAGGTAACTGCCTAGTTGAACCCCGGGGACACGGGCACAGATCCGCTCCATCAGATGGTCAATGATGCAGTTGAACAGATCTGGTGCAGCTACGCATCCCTGTCTCACTCCGCTGTTAATTGAGAACCAGGTGGAGTTCTTACTGTTGACTCGCACACAGCTTTCTGCATCGCTGTAGAGCTTTTGAAAGAGTGTAATGATCTTTCGAGGGGCTCAGAGGATGGCGAGGATCTTCCAAAGAGATGCGTGGTCAACAGTGTTGAAGGCAGCCTTGAGATCTAGGAAGGCGATGTAGAGGTGTCTATCTCGGCGAAACTCATGTGCCTTCTCAATTATGAGGCGGAGGGCAGAAATCTGGTCCATTGTGGATCGATTTGGCATGAAGCCTGCCTGCTGGGGGCGTCGTTTACTTCTGATGGCCGGAAGGGCCCGGGAAAGAAGTATACGGGTGAAGATCTTTCCTGGGATGGAAAGGAGTGTGATACCTCTGTGGTTACTGCAGACCAATTTGTCACCCTTCCGTTTCCAGAGAGGGAGGATGATGCCCCGGGTCCAGTCTTCCGGGGGGGCACTCTGTTAACCAGACCTGATTAATGATGTGGGTGAGCCACTCGATGACATTATCGCCGCCCATTTTCAGCATTTCTGCTGTGATGTTGCAGATGCCAGGAGCTTTGTCGTTTCGGAGTTTGGACAGAGCTTGCGCAACCTCTTCTTTAGTCACAGGGTCTACGCTACAGTTGTAGTTTTCACTGGCATTTTCAGATGGCACGGTGAGAGTGGGGTCCGTTTGTGGTGGGGGATGATGCAGGAGTTCGCTGAAGTGCTCCTTCCAGCGGCTGATGCATTCCTCCTCTGAGTTGAGTACGTTTCCCTGTGAGTCCTTTATCAGGGCTGTCCTCTGTTGGGGGCAAGTTCTTACTCGCCGCAGGGTTCGATAAACTTGGGTAAAGTTATTGTTCTCTGCAGCTGCCTCCAGTTGTTCTGCTTCACCTTGCCAGAATCTCTCCCTGTCTTCTTTTATCGCGGTGTTTCGGATGCGATTTAGGCGACGATATTCGGTCATGTCGCCCCTAAGACGTGCAGCTCTGCGGAGTTCTATGATTCCTAGTGTTGACGGTGATATCCAGGGACGCCTAGGTATAAGGTGGGTGCGTTGAATCGAGTCTGCAGTTGCCTGATTTAATGTGGACACAAAAAGGTTCCAGTTGGTGAGTTCTTCCTTTGCCAGGGCATTATACCGGTTGGAGATGGAGCTGGAAAAAGCAGAGGTGATGTTGGGGTCCTTGTGATGGAAAGATCTCAATCGGGGTGGGGCCCGTGGTGATGGAACGGCCTTTAGTTTCAGTCGTAACTGGGCTACCAATAAGCGGTGATCCGTGTTGCCTAGCTGGGCTCCACGGTATACACGACAGTTGGTAACACTGGATTTCCAGCGACTGGAGATGATGATGTGGTCAAGGGCCTTACGAGTTTTTCCATCATTGCTGTACCATGTCCATTTATGTATATTCTTCCTGGGGAACCATGTGTCCACCATAGATAGGCCCCCTGCATTGCATAAATGTAGGAGGCGGTCTCCGTTATTATTGGTGATAGGGTCTGGGGATTCTGGGCCAATGATGGTTTTGGTCTGCAGGTCCCGAGAAGCGGAGGAGACAGTGGCGTTGAAATCTGCCAGCACAATGGTGATGTCATGCGGGGGTATCTCCTGGATGACCAGATGTAACTGATCAAAGAAAGCATTCTTTGCCTGGTCGTCTGCGACCTCTGTTGGTGCGTAGGCAACAACGACTGTCAGCTTGCCGTGTCGATGGTGAAAACGGGCTGTCAGCAGTCGTTCGCTGACTGGGGTCCATCCAATAAGAGATTTCCTGACATGGCGTGGCATTGCTAGGGCGACGCCAAAAAGCCCTCTGTTGTCTTTTGGGCCGCTCCAGATGTAGGTGTGGTCGCCTTCTATTTTCTCACCACTTTCGCGCCAGCGTGATTCGCAGATTCCCGCAATGGAGATGTTATATCGGGACAGTTCACGAGATAGAAGAGTGGCGTGTCCTGTGCGTCGAAGTGTTTGCACATTCCAAGTAGCAACACGGAAGGGATGTCGGAGATTGATTAATCGTTGGTCAGGGGCGGGCGAGGGTCGAGTCCAAGGGTCAGTCCGGCTATTTCTGATTAGTTTCGTAACAAAAGGGGGGATTTCTCTGGAGTGGGTTGTTAGCCCACAGCCAGATAGCCAGCTGGGGGGGCTGCCCCCTTAGGGTCTGCTGGCCTGCCCAGCAGAATTAGCTACTTTAGTCAGTCACTGTACAGAAACTGTCGTCAGCATTGCCCGGGATGCGCCACGAGGAGGCTTCTGCTTGCAACCCAAAGTACGGTTGGAAAATAGTATGGCGGATATTTTGCAGACTGCTAAACAGTGCACATTAAACAGCACACTTCTGCCAGTGCACTGTACGCAGGAGACAGGGCGCAGTAGATAGGGCTCTGATTCAGACACAGTGCACTGTACGCAGGAGATAGGGAGCAGTAGTTAGGGCTCTGATTCTGACATAGTGCACTGTACGCAGAAGATAGGGAGCAGTAGATAGGGCTCTGATTCAGACACAGTGCACTGTATGCAGGAGATAGGGAGCAGTAGTTAGGGCTCTGATTCTGACATAGTGCACTGTATGCAGGAGACAGGGTGCAGTAGATAGGGCTCTGATTCAGACACAGTGCACTGTACGCAGGAGATAGGGAGCAGTAGATAGGGCTCTGATTCTGACATAGTGCACTGTATGCAGGAGACAGGGTGCAGTAGATAGGGCTCTGATTCAGACACAGTGCACTGTACGCAGGAGACAGGGCACAGTAGATAGCGCTCTGATTGGGACACAGTGCACTGTACGCAGGAGACAGGGCACAGTAGATAGGGCTCTGATTCAGACACAGTGCACTGTACGCAGGAGACAGGGAGCAGTAGATAGGGCTCTGATTCAGACACAGTGCACTGTACGCAGGAGATAGGGAGCAGTAGATAGGGCTCTGATTCTGACATAGTGCACTGTACGCAGGAGATAGGGAGCAGTAGATAGGGCTCTGATTCTGACATAGTGCACTGTACGCAGGAGATAGGGAGCAGTAGTTAGGGCTCTGATTCTGACACAGTGCACTGTACACAGGAGACAGGGAGCAGTAGATAGGGCTCTGATTCAGACACAGTGCACTGTACGCAGGAGACAGGGTGCAGTAGATAGGGCTCTGATTCTGACACAGTGCACTGTACGCAGGAGACAGGGTGCAGTAGATAGGGCTCTGATTCTGACACAGTGCACTGTACGCAGGAGACAGGGAGCAGTAGATTCTGACACAGCCCTGGTAACTAAATGTCTAATGAGAGCAGACAGAGACTGTCACTGACAAGTTGGTCAGTGTAGAATTTCCTAGCTTACTTGACTTTCAGGGATTTGCACATTCTGGTTATTTGGACTCAATGTGAGTTTGAACGATTGGAGGAAAAGCAGCCATCAGCCCTGATTTCATAGTGTTGACGTTTCACTGGCTGTACACTTCTATCAGATCTGTACCCTCAGGATGTGCTCCCATTGGAAACAAGCCCTTCCATTACCATTATACTACACTGCCACCCTAAAAACACAGGTAAAAATGTGGAAATTCACAAACTCAATTACTTCCCAGTTTACAGTACATGGTACAGTAGTCACAGGTTTCCTGTGGTTCTAGAATCTTTACCTGTCCAGAGAGATACAGGTGTGGTGGTGTGGAATCAGCCCAAAGGAAAAAAGAATTGAACAAATATCAGAGTAAAATTAGTCACAGAAGTGGACGAACAGCCAAACAGGAAAAGAATAAGTGAGACCTGAAATGTCCCCAACCTGCGTATTTTTATTATTATTATTTTTTTAAATTAAATGGTCCGACCTGCCGACATTTTGGTAGCTTGCTAACAACATAGAAGCAAATAGTACTTTATAATTTGAATTAGCCGAGACTAAAAAAAAAAAAACATTTCGCCACCCTTTGGACTCATATCATGGCCGGGTAACTACACTACCCAGAGTTCTACCAAACTTCAGTTGTGCTTTAAAGGCATCACAAGTTAATAATGCAAAGTTTCCATATTCAATATAAAAGGGCATTTATTGCGACAGAAGACACCAAGGAACTCTGGGGTGCTCTGGAGATTTAATGGGGCAGACTTTTCAGTTACATCATGGCTGTGACCAAGTCCATCTATAAGGGCAAAGGGCTCTAGTGCTGTGACAGACACACAAGCCTACATTCTTCCAGGGTGTCGCAGGCCTGGCACTGATTGGTCCTCAGCAGGCACCGTACTTATACCGACCCCAGACATTCTCTTTTACAAGCGTGCAACTCCCTCGGCATTTGAATTTTAGGTCAGAAATTGCCTTGTATAATGAAATAACTAACTGATAAACGATTATATATTCCAGTGTATGGTGTGCACAGATGGTATACAAATCATATTTGATAGTAATTAAACTAAACGGCACTTTCCCAAGGTCCACTTGTGTACTGGAAATATTCTGCATAAATGCAGGAAATTGTTCATTTATTTTTTTCCGTATGACAACACAACTGTAGCCCAGGCCTACCTCTGCAAATGAACCCATTGTTACGAACAGAAAGCCACTTGTTAAAATAACCAAGAGGTATAAAAGGGTCAACTATGAAAGTGCCTTGAAATCCGTAAAAACTATTAAATCTATATTAATAATTTTATTAAAAAATTTTTTTTTAAGTCAGAGGCAAAAACAGGTTTAGTTGAAACTTTTAAAAAATAAAAAAGGGGATCTCGCCATGAGTGACAGCACCAGTTTAGGGGGGGGGGGGACCACCACAGGATGCCATTTAGCTCACTGTCACCCGGTAAACAAGATTGGAAAAAAAGACAAAACTAGTCTTTTGCAGGTTTGCCATTGTAAATCTGGAAACAGCAACTGAAATCACGTCGGGGTCACCAAATTGTAAATCTCCGCGCAGCTAGACCAATGAGGGAATAGTTCGGAGCGAAGGTTTAAGCGTGATGTATTCCACTATTGCTGTGGGAAAAGGGAACAGTTATTAAAGTTAAGAAAAAAATATTAATGTTCTTGCAACCGGGTGAGACTGCTCTTTAGATTCACGGGATCAGCTAATAAGGGACCACGTATCAAAGGTAATCGTACCACATTACCTTCCACTTTAAGTCTGGTCTATCCTGACCCCAGTTTATCCAAAAGACAGCCTGTGTGCATTACATTAAATAATCAGCCACCAACGCTGATTCTCTACTCGTTTATCTGACTCCATTTAATATTATAATTTAGAAATTTAGTAGCTATTACATTTACACCCTAGTTATCCCTGTTAATTCAGGTACGTTAACTGGATGTATTTGCTAATGTAACACTCAAACTCAACAATACATGATCATCTCTCTGGAAAAAAGAGTATATAATGTATGTTCCAGTGCCCAGACTAGTTCCAGTGTATACTGTACAATGTAGCAAAAGTATCAATCACATCTGTATGTTTTAAGGCTTTTTGAGGACAAAAGCAATCTATAGCCATGTTGTGTTGTGTGTGAAAATATGTTTAAGGACAGAGATTTGACCTGCCCTGATAACGTTATATGGGGGCACTGTGGCACTGTTTGTATGCTTGTCTTTACGACAGTCCAAGCGTTTCTTCTAGAATCATGACATCCTAGGACATTCTTTGACGTCATAAACTTCACGCCAGATGGTCCCAGCAGACTTTACGGCGCCGAAGTTCTGGTTTATAACGTCCTAGAGTCTTACAGGCTTCCACCCCCAGTGTTGTGTGTCCAGGTGCCCTGGGATCTCAATTCCAGTCTTACACCATGTTACTCTGGTCTATTCCGTTCGATTAAAGACATTTTATAAAGTGGAATTTCCTCCCAAATGGCCACCATAGCTGGTGCAGAAGGTGCACTCTCGATGTATTTTCATCTTAACCGATTTCCACCTGCAAGAAGCGGCATTACAATTTCAGCACGCGAGTAAAATGTTATGCCTCCGGCCGTGACTACCCCATCAGAACAAAAGATTGTCGAAAAGAGTTTTTTGAAGTACACACAAGATCCCGGTAACACAAGTACAGTCAAAATCTGAGCCCTCATCACAAGAAAAAAAGTGCACCTTAAAGAAAGATAGCACACACAAGTGATGCACCAGAATAATGCAGCAAAGTAGCCACAAAGCCACAAGTGAAGATACCAGCGAACAAAAAAAGGTAGTCAGTTAATCGTGAAAGAACGGCATATAAAAGCCGCAAAGTATGCTGCTTGCACAATGCAAAGGAAGGCTATAAAACCGGCTTTAAACGGAAATAAACCGCGCATTAGCGACCACCACAGCACAGTAACAACTTCGTCTAACAAACTACAAAATGTAGTAATCAGCTGCAAAACAACCTGAACGCCACAGTAGTATCTTAAAACCAGTCATCATGGCAGCGTGCGTGAAGAAAGCCAAAGTTGGAAAAGTTCCTGGGCTGGAGAGCGCCGCAAGTAGGCTACTATGCGCCTGAGAAGTCCTTCACAGGTGTCTGCAATTTCCAATCAAGACCCAAATGAGCAGAAAGAAACAGGTTAGCACACTAAGGGGGTTCTTCTTCTTCTTTGGAGTTTAACGGCAGCTTGCATCCTTTGCGTTGCATTACTGCCATCTTCTGGAGTTAGTTAACCCCTACAGTGTCCGTTTTGTCAAACTCTTCCCATCAGTCCTGTTCTCTTGAGATATGTGCTCAAATATTTCCTGCCTTGTCCACTTCCACCACACTCCAGAATGTATTTTAAACTGTCTCCTGTTAGTGTTGTGGATACTGGATCCAAACCTGTCTGATTATGCCAATTTGTTGTGGATCTCCGAGTGAAAATATCTCAGAGTTGTTTTCAGAAATTCAGAGTTTTTCAACTTTACCTCTCAAATTTCTCTAAGTGTTTAAACAAAGAGGACGAGGCAATAATTCTCAGAGAATTCTAGACTTTATTTCATTAAATATACAACAAAAAGTCCAGCGGAGTGCCCCCGCAGAGACTATCAAAAATGCCAGACCTTATCCCATACACCGCACGATCAAGGTCCGGCATCTCCCCAGAGACACTCCCCTCGCTGGCTGGCTGTGCCCCTCCGCAGAGACACTCGCAATTATTCTTGGTTTACAGTCCATCTTTATAGTTTCTTATCAGATTGTACATCTCATTATTTGTCCATCTGACCTATTTGACCATACAAACACAGGCAATCTCTATCCCCGCCTTTCTTCGAGAACTTTCCAAACGTTTCCTTTGTAGGGCCTACTCCTATTGGATTGTATCTAGGTGACACCTGGATTCTCAATCACCCGGCTCCGCCCCCCAAAGATAGCTTTCAAATTCCCCCCCCCCTTTAGATTCCCACCCACCCAACTCCAGGTGTGTGCCCCCCCCCCCCCCCCCCCCCCTGGCATCGCCCTTCAGGCCTGGGAAACCACCTCTTATCAGACTCTGGTTTCTTGGATACTATCCAAGTTCTTCTTCAAATTCCTGGACTGCTGACTGTGTGTAAAAAATAACAATGGCTAATTAGTATATTGCTATGTGTTGTTCTGCTTATTTTGTACGGAGCCTTGGTCGGTCAGACGCCAGGTGTCTGAAAATATCTGTTTGCCCGGGAGCCCTTGGACAGCGCTCAACACAATCATTGTTATGGGAACATCTTATCGTCTTATCAGATTCTCTGGACCTTTTGAAGGAAACTTGCTTTTGATAGACATTGAGTCTGTCTCTGTGCTTTTTGCTCTCATATTATGTTGTGATTCCATATATATATATCTCACTATGTGTTTGAGTGCTCATGATACATTTTCAAATATAATCAATACATATTATCACAGGTAATTATAGTTTAAAGGTAATACATATTCAAATATAGTCAATACATATTATCACAAGTAATATAGTTTAAAAGTGATTCATATTCAAATATAGTCAATACATATTATCACAGGTAATATAGTTTAAAAGTGATTCATATTCAAATATAGTCAATACATATTATCACAGGTGACCAATGGATTTAATGGAATTCCCAACAATAGTCCTGCTCTTTCCATTCCATCCATCATGTCCTTTCTTTCTAATACATATTTCCTGCTCTACCGTTTCTTGTTCATGACACTGTTCAGAGTCCAGTTGGATGTTTCCCTATAATTCTGAGAGTCCCGTTTAAGTTACTGTGTCCTATTCTAAGTCTGGTCATCACTACCTCCTCTTTCCTATTTCCTCCTCTGTTTCTCTCCCTACACACTCTTTTTTGTATTGTATGTAGTTGTCGTCCTCTTATCTCCTGATCCCAGTACTGCTGCCACTCTTTATACTCTTTCCTTCTGCTCTAGAAAGTACAATTGCGGTGTCTATGTTTTCTTTTCTAACAGCTCGTTTGGCTAATTTGCCCACTTTCTCATTTCCCTTAATACCCATGTGCGCAGGAACCCAAATTAATGTGACCACAGTGCCTTGTTTTACCACTCGTGAATGTATTTCCATTATTTCAAATAATAGGTCTTGGCGATTATTGGATGTACCTAGCTTTAGACTGTACAGAGTGGATGCTGAATCACTACAAATCAGAGCTCTGCTAGGTTTGGCTTGTTCAACCCACTCTAAGGCCATCCATATGGCGTACAACTCAACTGTGTATACACTTAAAAAGTTTGATGTCCGTTTGCATATTTCTGTTCTATTACTAGGCACTGCAACAGCAGAACCAGTGTTGTCTGTTATTGGATCTTTTGATCCGTCCGTAAAAACCTGTACATACTCTGTGTATTTACTTTCTGTAAACCAATAAAACTCATTGACTAAATCTGCATTTTCCCTCCTTTCCTTAACTTGCAGCAACTCTAAGTCTATGCTTAATGGTTCTAGTATCCACACAGGGATTCTAGACCTATACACTGTCGGACAGAACTCCATTCCATACACTCCCAGGTCTCTTGCTGCTCCCTCCCCTGTCCAGCCAAAACTTGTTTTAACTGTTCCCTCCCTTTCCCAGCAGGCCTGTAGCAGTCTTTTGGTTGGATGATTATCTCCGTGTCCTCTCAAATTCATCCAATAGTTTACTCTGAGCTGTTTTCTGCGTAAACACAACTAAGGGGGTTAATTTCAATCGCTTATTTTTTTTACTCCTTGCAAACCTTCCTCGCGTTTTTTCCTCGCTCCTTAGCTCCGCCAACGGAGGACGCGAGGAAAGGATGCAAGGATCAGATACGAGGAAGGAGGAATCGAGGCAGCATGCATTTTATATGAAATATTGGAAACATTGTTTAGAATAAACAAACTTGCTATTGAGGTTCTGTTTTTGTGGATCCCAGCTCATGTGGGGGTTGAGGGGTTGAGAGGGTTGACATTAAAATGGGAGAACAAAGAAATACCTATTATTAAAGCAGAGGCAAAATCATACATCTGGCATCAAATAAAGAAACAGTGGCAGGAGAGATGGGATAGAGATACGAAAGGTAGACATTTATATCAAATTCAAAAGATGGTTGGAGTTAGCAGACCATTAGGACGGAACAGGAAAGAAGAGTGCATCATAAGTAGATTAAGACTAGGACATACAAAATTAAATGAATCATTACAGCTCATTAAAAAACACCCAACTGGACAATGTGACACCTGTCATGAGAGAGAAAATGTGGAACATGTACTTTGCAACTGCATACAATATACACAGGAGAGGAACATATTATCTGAAGAATTAAAAAAAGAAGGGATCAGTAATATGGACCTTAAATCAGTTTACGTTAATCCATCTGGGAGCATAATAACCAAACACTTATTCTCATTCCTACAAATGACTGGACTGATTAACAGAATATTAAATATTGTAATACCTTCAGTAGGTGGCGGTAATACTCCATAAATGGAAGTGATCCGCCATTAAAACCAAAGAAGAGGAGGCAACATGTATTAGGCAAATGAACGCTCTTGCTCAATCAAGCGTCAGCGTCATATTGCTTACGTGCGTAACTACAATGCTTTTTAGCCTCTTTTTTTCATGAATAAATGTGGCTTTTCTTAGTTATAAGGAATGAGTGGCATTATGGATTGGCGCTTTATAATAAATGGAAAGGAACGGTAAAATTGCATTTGTGTAAGGGTGTGCCTGCGACATGGCAGATGTGGAGAGTGGTGGATAATTTGTAGGCTACACGTCACACGTTCCGAGAAAAGGCTTCCGCAAATGCTACACTTGTGTTTCCTCACTAAAGCATCCTCCAGTAGCCAGCTCGTTCACCACTCCTCGCTCCTCCAAGGAGCATTTAGCGGTTTGGAATGTCCTTAAAGATGGCGAACCTCGATGGATTTCCGGGTCAGGTGAGGACAGAGGAGATGAGGACGGATAAAATAAGCGATTGGAATGAACCCTAAAGGATTACAAGGGCGCCCTCCTGTGGCAGCACACAAACATAACACCCACACCTTCAATCACCTTGCAAACTAAATTAATCAACTTCATAGATAAAGTAGTCTAACGACATTCTCATAAATAAAGGTAATAAATAAAGGTACACTGGAGGAACAGTTTTCTTTTTTAAAGAACATATTTCACAAATGTACCCTGGAAGTACAACAATGTTTTATTTGTTGCAAGCAAAAAGTACAAAAAGTACAAAAAGCACAAAAAGTACAAAAAGTACAAAACAATAAGCCTATGTATTGTTGGCTAGGGGTAGCCTACAAATGAATGTAGGGCAGGCTACCTATAGGGTATCACCCCAGTGACAACCGTTTGAACCGTTTTAGACCCTTTTCATACCCTTTTCTGAGAGTGTATGTGGCTGTTTGAGGCCTTACTTTACTCCAGCACTCAGAGAAGGACACAGTCATCATTACTGCTGTTTCTATTCTGCCAGGCGATCTGTTCCTGCAGACGTTGGATCTCAGCGTTTCTTTCTTCCTCCTGTCTCCTGCACTCTGCTTCCAACCTTTCACGCTCCTCCTGCATGGAATTAAGATGGAGGATGAGGAGAAAATGTATTTACTCTTCCTCCTGATGTCACAGATGACAGTGGTGGAAAGTTTCAAATGCTTTGTTTTTTTACACAAGCACTTTTTACAGGTATTGGTACATTATTATCTGTGTACTTTTGCGTTTACTCACGCTACATTTAAAAAAAAAAAAGTCCTTATTGCTCAGATTTTAACTGAGACACACTGTTTTTATTCATATGTTATTATTACACTGTTTTTATTCATGTTATTATTACACTGGTAAAAATGTGCAATTGTGGGCGACCATCTGAGCCCATAGTCGTGTAGCTATATTGGTATGGTAGTGTAGCTGGGTGTATATTGGTATGGTAAAGTAGCTGGGTGTATATTGGTATGGTAGTGTAGCTGGGTGTATATTGGTATGGTAGTGTAGCTGGGTGTATATTGGTACGGTAGTGTAGCTGGGTGTATATTGGTATGGTAGTGTAGCTGGGTGTATATTGGTATGGTAGTGTAGCTGGGTGTATATTGGTACGGTAGTGTAGCTGGGTGTATATTGGTATGGTAGTGTAGCTGGGTGTATATTGGAATGGTACAGTAGCTGGGTGTATAGTGGTACGGTAGTGTAGCTGGGTGTATATTGGTACGGTAGTGTAGCTGGGTGTATATTGGTATGGTAGAGTAGCTGGGTGTATATTGGTATGGTAGAGTAGCTGGGTGTATATTGGTATGGTAGTGTAGCTGGGAGTATATTGGCATGGTAGTGTAGCTGGGTGTATATTGGTACGGTAGTGTAGCTGGGTGTATATTGGTATGGTAGAGTAGCTGGGTGTATATTGGTATGGTAGAGTAGCTGGGTGTATATTGGTATGGTAGAGTAGCTGGGTGTATAGTGGTACGGTAGTGTAGCTGGGTGTATAGTGGTACGGTAGTGTAGCTGGGTGTATATTGGTACGGTAGTGTAGCTGGGTGTATAGTGGTACGGTAGTGTAGCTGGGTGTATATTGGTATGGTAGTGTAGCTGGGTGTATATTGTTACGCTAGTGTAGCTGGGTGTATATTGGTACAGTAGAGTAGCTGGGTGTATATTGGTACAGTAGTGTAGCTGGGTGTATATTGGTATAGTAGTGTAGCTGGGTGTATATTGGTATGGTAGTGTAGCTGGGTGTATATTGGTATGGTAGAGTAGCTGGGTGTATATTGGTATGGTAATGTAGCTGGGTATATATTGGTATGGTAGTGTAGCTGGGTATATATTGGTATGATAGTGTAGCTGGGTGTATATTGGTATGATAGTGTAGCTGGGTGTATATTGGTATGGTAGTGTAGCTGGGTATATATTGGTACGGTAGTGTAGCTGGGTGTATATTGGTACGGTAGTGTAGCTGGGTGTATATTGGTATGGTAGAGTAGCTGGGTGTATATTGGTATGATAGAGTAGCTGGGTGTATATTGGTATGGTAGAGTAGCTGGGTGTATATTGGTATGATAGTGTAGCTGGGTGTATATTGGTATGGTAGTGTAGCTGGGTATATATTGGTATGGTAGAGTAGCTGGGTGTATATTGCTATGGTAGAGTAGCTGGGTGTATATTGGTACGATAGAGTAGCTGGGTGTATATTGGTATGGTAGTGTAGCTGCGTGTATATTGCTATGGTAGAGTAGCTGGGTGTATATTGGTACGGTAGAGTAGCTGGGTGTATATTGGTATGGTAGAGTAGCTGGGTGTATATTGGTACGGTAGAGTAGCTGGGTGTATATTGGTATGGTAGAGTAGCTGGGTGTATATTGGTACAGTAGAGTAGCTGGGTGTATATTGGTACGGTAAAGTAGCTGGGTGTATATTGGTATGGTAAAGTAGCTGGGTGTATATTGGTATGGTAGAGTAGCTGGGTGTATATTGGTACGGTAGAGTAGCTGGGTGTATATTGGTATGGTAGATTAGCTGGGTGTATATTGGTACGATAGAGTAGCTGGGTGTATATTGGTATGGTAGTGTAGCTGGGTGTATATTGCTATGGTAGAGTAGCTGGGTGTATATTGGTACGGTAGAGTAGCTGGGTGTATATTGCTATGGTAGAGTAGCTGGGTGTATATTGGTACGGTAAAGTAGCTGGGTGTATATTGGTATGGTAAAGTAGCTGGGTGTATATTGGTATGGTAGTGTAGCTGGGTGTATATTGGTATGTAAGTGTAGCTGGGTGTATATTGCTATGGTAGAGTAGCTGGGTGTATATTGGTACAGTAGTGTAGCTGGGTGTATATTGGTATGGTACAGTAGCTGGGTGTCTATTGCTATGGTAGAGTAGCTGGGTGTATATTGGTACGGTAGAGTAGCTGGGTGTATATTGGTATGGTAGAGTAGCTGGGTGTATATTGGTACGGTAGAGTAGCTGGGTGTATATTGGTATGGTAGAGTAGCTGGGTGTATATTGGTACGGTAAAGTAGCTGGGTGTATATTGGTACGGTAAAGTAGCTGGGTGTATATTGGTATGGTAAAGTAGCTGGGTGTATATTGGTATGGTAGTGTAGCTGGGTGTATATTGGTCTGGTAGTGTAGCTGGGTGTATATTGCTATGGTAGAGTAGCTGGGTGTATATTGGTACGGTAGAGTAGCTGGGTGTATATTGGTACTGTAGAGTAGCTGGGTGTATATTGGTATGGCAGAGTAGCTGGGTGTATATTGGTATGGTAGAGTAGCTGGGTGTATATTGGTATGGTAGAGTAGCTGGGTGTATATTGGTATGGTAGAGTAGCTGGGTGTATATTGGTATGATAGTGTAGCTGGGTGTATATTGGTACGGTAAAGTAGCTGGGTGTATATTGTTATGGTAAAGTAGCTGGGTGTATATTGGTATGGTAGTGTAGCTGGGTGTATATTGATACGGTAGAGTAGCTGGGTGTATATTGGTATGGTAGAGTAGCTGGGTGTATATTGGTACGGTAGAGTAGCTGGGTGTATATTGCTATGGTAGAGTAGCTGGGTGTATATTGGTATGGTAGAGTAGCTGGGTGTATATTGGTATGGTAGAGTAGCTGGGTGTATATTGGTGTGGCAGAGTAGCCAGGCTGGGTTCATACTGTACCCTCAGTCTCTGCTCTATAACTCTCTGGTGTTCCACCTGAGCCGCTATTCGATCCCTCTCCATTCTCTCCTTCAGCTGCCTTTCATTTTCCTGACGAGCCCTTTCCATTTCATACAAACGTATTCTCTCTAGCGCCGTGCGTGAAGAAAGCCAAAGTTGGAAAAGTTCCCGGGCTGGAGAGCGCCGCAAGTAGGCTACGATGCGCCTGAGAAGTCCTTCACAGGTGTCTGCAATTTCCAATCAAGACCCAAATGAGCAGAAAGAAACAGGTTAGCACACTAAGGGGGTTCTTCTTCTTCTTCTTTGGAGTTTAACGGCAGCTTGCATCCTTTGCGTTGCATTACTGCCATCTTCTGGAGTTAGTTAACTCCTACAGTGTCCGTTTTGTCAAACTCTTCCCATCAGTCCTGTTCTCTTGAGATATGTGCTCAAATATTTCCTGCCTTGTCCACTTCCACCACACTCCAGAATGTATTTTAAACTGTCTCCTGTTAGGCCTGTTCTTTCCATTCCATCCATCATGTCCTTTCTTTCTAATACATATTTCCTGCAGCTAACAAGAACGTGCTCTACCGTTTCTGGTTCATGACACTGTTCACAGAGTCCAGTTGGATGTTTCCCTATAATTCTGAGAGTCCCGTTTAAGTTACTATGTCCTATTATAAGTCTGGTCATCACTACCTCCTCTTTCCTATTTCCTCCTCTGTTTCTCTCCCAACCCATTCTTTTTTGTATTGTATGTAGTTGTCGTCCTCTTATCTCCTGATCCCAGTACTGCTGCCACTCTTTATAGATTTCCTTCCTTGCTATACTCTTTCCTTCTGCTCTAGAAAGTACAATTGCGGTGTCTATGTTTTCTTTTCTAACAGCTCGTTTAGAAGCAGTTTGGCTAATTTGCCCACTTTCTCATTTCCCTTAATACCCATGTGCGCAGGAACCCAAATGAATGTGACCACAGTGCCTTGTTTTACCACTCGTGAATGTATTTCCATTATTTCAAATAATAGGTCTTGGCGATTACTGGATGTACCTAGCTTCAGACTGTACAGAGCGGATGCTGAATCGCTACAAATCAGAGCTCTGCTAGGTTTGGCTTGTTCAACCCACTCTAAGGCCATCCATATGGCGTACAACTCAACTGTGTATACACTTAAAAAGTTTGATGTCCGTTTGCATATTTCTGTTCTATTACTAGGCACTGCAACAGCAGAACCAGTGTTGTCTGTTATTGGATCTTTTGATCCGTCCGTAAAAACCTGTACATACTCTGTGTATTTACTTTCTGTATGCCAATAAAACTCCTTGACTAGATCTGCATTTTCCCTCCTTTCCTTAACTTGCAGCAACTCTAAGTCTATGCTTAATGGTTCTAGTATCCACACAGGGATTCTAGGCCTGTACACTGTCGGACAGAACTCCATTCCATACACTCCCAGGTCTCTTGCTGCTCCCTCCCGTCCAGCCAAAACTTGTTTTAACTGTTCCCTCCCTTTCCCAGCAGGCCTGTAGCACACTTTTGGTTGGATGATTATCTCCGTGTCCTCTCAAATTCATCCAATACTCTGAGCTGTTTTCTGCGTAAACACAACTAAGGGGGTTCATTTCAATCGCTTATTTTTACTCCTTGCAAACCTTCCTCGCGTCTTTTCCTCGCTCCTTAGCTCCGCCAACGGAGGACGCGAGGAAAGGATGCAAGGATCAGATACGAGGACGGAGGAATCGAGGCAGCATGCATTTTATATGAAATATTGGAAACATTGTTTAGAATAAACAAAATTGCTATTGAGGTTCTGTTTTTGTGGATCCCAGCTCATGTGGGGGTTGAGGGAAATGAGAGGGTTGACATTAAAATGGGAGAACAAAGAAATACCTATTATTAAAGCAGAGGCAAAATCATACATCTGGCATCAAATAAAGAAACAGTGGCAGGAGAGATGGGATAGAGATACGAAAGGTAGACATTTATATCAAATTCAAAAGATGGTTGGAGTTAGCAGACCATTAGGACGAAACAGGAAAGAAGAGTGCATCATAAGTAGATTAAGACTAGGACATACAAAATTAAATGAATCATTACAGCTCATTAAAAAACACCCAACTGGACAATGTGACACCTGTCATGAGAGAGAAAATGTGGAACATGTACTTTGCAACTGCATACAATATACACAAGAGAGGAAAGTATTATCTGAAGAATTAAAAAAAGAAGGGATCAGTAATATGGACCTTAAATCAGTAATAACCAAACACTTATTCTCATTCCTACAAATGACTGGACTGATTAACAGAATATAAAATATTGTAATACCTTCAGTAGGTGGCGGTAATACTCCATAAATGGAAGTGATCCGCCATTAAAACCAAAGAAGAGGAGGCAACATGTATTAGGCAAATGAACGCCCTTGCTCAAGCGTCAGCATCATATTGCTTACGTGCTTAACTACAATGCTTTTTAGCCTCTTTTTTTCATGAATAAATGTGGCTTTTCTTAGTTATAAGGAATGAGTGGCATTATGGATTGGCGCTTTATAATAAATGGAAAGGAACGGTAAAATTGCATTTGTGTAAGGGTGTGCCTGCGACATGGCAGATGTGGAGAGTGGTGGATAATTTGTAGGCTACACGTCACACGTTCCGAGAAAAGGCTTCCGCAAATGCTACACTTGTGTTTCCTCACTAAAGCATCCTCCAGTAGCCAGCTCGTTCACCACTCCTCGCTCCTCCAAGGAGCATTTAGCGGTTTGGAATGTCCTTAAAGATGGCGAACCTCGATGGATTTCCGGGTCAGGTGAGGACAGAGGAGATGAGGACGGATAAAATAAGCGATTGGAATGAACCCTAAAGGATTACAAGGGCGCCCTCTTGTGGCAGCACACAAACATAACACCCACACCTTCAATCACCTTGCAAACTAAATTAATCAACTTCATAGATAAAGTAATCTAACTACACTCTCATAAATGAAGGTAATAAATAAAGGTACACTGGAGGAACAGTTTTCTTTTTTAAAGAACATATTTCACAAATGTACCCTGGAAGTACAACAATGTTTTATTTGTTGCAAGCAAAAAGTACAAAAAGTACAAAAAGTACAAAAAGTACAAAAAGTACAAAACAATAAGCCTATGTATTGTTGGCTAGGGGTAGCCTACAAATGAATGTAGGGCAGGCTACCTATAGGGTATCACCCCAGTGACAACCGTTTGAACCGTTTTAGACCCTTTTCATACCCTTTTCTGAGAGTGTATGTGGCTGTTTGAGGCCTTACTTTACTCCAGCACTCAGAGAAGGACACAGTCATCATTACTGCTGTTTCTATTCTGCCAGGCGATCTGTTCCTGCAGACGTTGGATCTCAGCGTTTCTTTCTTCCTCCTGTCTCCTGCACTCTGCTTCCAACCTTTCACGCTCCTCCTGCATGGAATTAAGATGGAGGATGAGGAGAAAATTAATTTACTCTTCCTCC
This sequence comes from Ilyophis sp. 1 JC-2022, assembly GCA_022702515.1. Classification (NCBI taxonomy): domain Eukaryota; kingdom Metazoa; phylum Chordata; class Actinopteri; order Anguilliformes; family Synaphobranchidae; genus Ilyophis; species Ilyophis sp. 1 JC-2022. Next base: position 3,038,465 of record CM040400.1, on the reverse strand, counting down.
TGATGTCACAGATGACAGTGGTGGAAAGTTTCAAATGCTTTGTTTTTTTACACAAGCACTTTTTACAGGTATTGGTACATTATTATCTGTGTACTTTTGCGTTTACTCACGCTACATTTAAAAAAAAAAAAGTCCTTATTGCTCAGATTTTAACTGAGACACACTGTTTTTATTCATATGTTATTATTACACTGTTTTTATTCATGTTATTATTACACTGGTAAAAATGTGCAATTGTGGGCGACCATCTGAGCCCATAGTCGTGTAGCTATATTGGTATGGTAGTGTAGCTGGGTGTATATTGGTATGGTAGTGTAGCTGGGTGTATATTGGTATGGTAAAGTAGCTGGGTGTATAGTGGTACGGTAGTGTAGCTGGGTGTATATTGGTATGGTAGTGTAGCTGGGTGTATATTGTTACGCTAGTGTAGCTGGGTGTATATTGGTACAGTAGAGTAGCTGGGTGTATATTGGTATGGTAGTGTAGCTGGGTGTATATTGGTATAGTAGTGTAGCTGGGTGTATATTGGTATGGTAGTGTAGCTGGGTGTATATTGGTATGGTAGTGTAGCTGGGTGTATATTGGTATGGTAATGTAGCTGGGTATATATTGGTATGGTAGTGTAGCTGGGTATATATTGGTATGATAGTGTAGCTGGGTGTATATTGGTATGGTAGTGTAGCTGGGTATATATTGGTACGGTAGTGTAGCTGGGTGTATATTGGTACGGTAGTGTAGCTGGGTGTATATTGGTATGGTAGAGTAGCTGGGTGTATATTGGTATGATAGAGTAGCTGGGTGTATATTGGTATGGTAGAGTAGCTGGGTGTATATTGGTATGATAGTGTAGCTGGGTGTATATTGGTATGGTAGTGTAGCTGGGTATATATTGGTATGGTAGAGTAGCTGGGTGTATATTGCTATGGTAGAGTAGCTGGGTGTATATTGGTACGATAGAGTAGCTGGGTGTATATTGGTATGGTAGTGTAGCTGCGTGTATATTGCTATGGTAGAGTAGCTGGGTGTATATTGGTATGGTAGAGTAGCTGGGTGTATATTGGTACGGTAGAGTAGCTGGGTGTATATTGGTACGGTAGAGTAGCTGGGTGTATATTGGTATGGTAGAGTAGCTGGGTGTATATTGGTACGGTAAAGTAGCTGGGTGTATATTGGTACGGTAAAGTAGCTGGGTGTATATTGGTATGGTAAAGTAGCTGGGTGTATATTGGTATGGTAGTGTAGCTGGGTGTATATTGCTATGGTAGAGTAGCTGGGTGTATATTGGTACGGTAGAGTAGCTGGGTGTATATTGGTATGGTAGAGTAGCTGGGTGTATATTGGTACGGTAGAGTAGCTGGGTGTATATTGGTATGGTAGATTAGCTGGGTGTATATTGGTACGATAGAGTAGCTGGGTGTATATTGGTATGGTAGTGTAGCTGGGTGTATATTGCTATGGTAGAGTAGCTGGGTGTATATTGGTACGGTAGAGTAGCTGGGTGTATATTGCTATGGTAGAGTAGCTGGGTGTATATTGGTACGGTAAAGTAGCTGGGTGTATATTGGTATGGTAAAGTAGCTGGGTGTATATTGGTATGGTAGTGTAGCTGGGTGTATATTGGTATGTAAGTGTAGCTGGGTGTATATTGCTATGGTAGAGTAGCTGGGTGTATATTGGTACAGTAGTGTAGCTGGGTGTATATTGGTATGGTAGAGTAGCTGGGTGTCTATTGCTATGGTAGAGTAGCTGGGTGTATATTGGTACGGTAGAGTAGCTGGGTGTATATTGGTATGGTAGAGTAGCTGGGTGTATATTGGTACGGTAGAGTAGCTGGGTGTATATTGGTATGGTACAGTAGCTGGGTGTATATTGGTACGGTAGAGTAGCTGGGTGTATATTGGTACGGTAAAGTAGCTGGGTGTATATTGGTATGGTAAAGTAGCTGGGTGTATATTGGTATGGTAGTGTAGCTGGGTGTATATTGGTCTGGTAGTGTAGCTGGGTGTATATTGCTATGGTAGAGTAGCTGGGTGTATATTGGTACGGTAGAGTAGCTGGGTGTATATTGGTACTGTAGAGTAGCTGGGTGTATATTGGTATGGCAGAGTAGCTGGGTGTATATTGGTATGGTAGAGTAGCTGGGTGTATATTGGTATGGTAGAGTAGCTGGGTGTATATTGGTATGGTAGAGTAGCTGGGTGTATATTGGTATGGTAGTGTAGCTGGGTGTATATTGGTATGGTAGAGTAGCTGGGTGTATATTGGTATGGTAGTGTAGCTGGGTGTATATTGGTATGGTAGAGTAGCTGGGTGTATATTGGTATGGTAGTGTAGCTGGGTGTATATTGGTATGGTAGTGTAGCTGGGTGTATATTGATACGGTAGAGTAGCTGGGTGTATATTGGTATGGTAGAGTAGCTGGGTGTATATTGGTACGGGAGAGTAGCTGGGTGTATATTGCTATGGTAGAGTAGCTGGGTGTATATTGGTATGGTAGAGTAGCTGGGTGTATATTGCTATGGTAGAGTAGCTGGGTGTATATTGGTATGGTAGAGTAGCTGGGTGTATATTGGTATGGTAGAGTAGCTGGGTGTATATTGGTGTGGCAGAGTAGCCAGGCTGGGTTCATACTGTACCCTCAGTCTCTGCTCTATAACTCTCTGGTGTTCCACCTGAGCCGCTATTCGATCCCTCTCCATTCTCTCCTTCAGCTGCCTTTCATTTTCCTGACGAGCCCTTTCCATTTCATACAAACGTATTCTCTCTAGCGCCCTCTGCTGTTCCCTGGCTGCTGCCTCTGCCTCTGCTCTCAGGCGCTCTCTCTCCGCCTGGGCTCGCTGTTCTGTGGGGCAAAGCAGCACATCAGTGACCCACCATCTCCAAATCCAGTGTTTAGATGTTTCTTCACTTGTACAATGCATTTATGCCCAATCCACATGCCCTTTACTTTACACTAAATTACACTACATTTGTTTTATGCACATGACTTTGTTATTTACACATGATTCGTACCGTTTTCTGTCATAAACAACAACAACAAAACAATTTCCCACAATTCTCTGGTATCACACGACTTTCACTTGCTATGATTTGTGCCCCCCAAGACAGAATGAACATCACTTCAGCTGGTCTCAGTGTGGCTGTTAACTTTCTTTAAAGGGTAACAAAGCACTAAAACCACTTATTTTAGATAACTGATACATTTGTTTTTTTCTAAGTGTTACTCATTGATCCTGGTCCAAATATTGACATTTTACTGCAGTCAGCGCAAAACAGCATAAACCCACCGATAATTCAGGGCATAAACCCAAAGGATCTGGCTCAAAAGTGTCTTGAGTGGTAAAACGTTAGGTACTGCACGTCCAGTCTGTCATTGGCCAGAAACTTCATCCAGCTGACGTATTCCTCGTATTGAAACCTGCACAGCTAAGCCCTAACCTGGCGAGCTCAGCCCTAACCTGCACAGCTAAGCGCTAACCTGGCGAGCTCAGCCCTTCCTCCAAAAAGAGAAAAGCCTGGCAAACAATCAGTCGAAAAACGAAGATACGTTTGCAAGCTCGGGGGCGGGGCTCTTTTGTCAGCTGCTTAAATCGACCAATCTCTTGGAGAGAGTTTAGTGCAGTGATGGAAACCAATATTGTTGATATCTTGCAGGTAACGTTAGTGTGATTTGTTGTTTGCTGGCTGCATCATTATAAGCCCAAACGAGGCTATACGTGCCGCCGCCTACCGCTCCAAAACATTGCTTCTGCCTGGGCTACTTGGGGCTCAGCAGCAGCTGGAGCGAGCGTGTGTGTGTGTGTGTGTGCGAGCGTGTTTGTTTGCATGTGTATGAGAGAGAGGTAGCGAGCGAAAGAGAGCGGAACAAAGCAGCCGCTGTGAGCGCTGGGGCGTGGTTTGATACCTGGAGCTCAGCCCCTATACTATTACGTTATCACACCCAGATTTTGCCATTTTTTGAATTTCAAAGGGGGGCGGGGTCTAGCGAACCAGCGTGTTTTGTTACCCTTTAAGTTCATGAGAGTTTATCATGTCGGACCTGAAAACGTTCCTTTGAGTTCCCTTCTCACCTTCAAGACGCCTCTGTTGTTCTGACAGATTTCTATCTGCTGTTAAAATGATTTTTCCCAGTTGGTTTTTCTCAGCTAGGTAGTCCTCCAATGCTTGCTCTGCCTGTAACATGCAGGATTAAGGATGTTAATATTCAGGTTGCTCTACTGCACTGCATAACAACCAAACTCCACTGCATATACACCAAACTAGCATGCCGCAACATCATTTAGCAAAATTGGTTTTACCAATCGCTATTATGGGGGCGAGCCAAACCAAACCATATGACTAAACTAAAGATATTCTGAACAGTGAAAGCAAAGCATGACTATGGCTCCGTCTGGTTGAAGGACAAAAACAGTCCCACCAATCACATGAACCAGCATTACAGATGCGCTGAAATGCGAAGGGAGGCAGAATTTGGGGCGCTAGTGCTGATAAAGTCCGGGAGGAAGCCCGGGAGAGAGTTACCTTCACCCCTTTAGCCGGGGAGCTTCTGTATGTATTAACTAAGCTGGTCAGGTTAGCAGCAAACCGCTCGTATCCCCCCGGTGTCATGTAGGATTCTACCGGTCCCATGTCATTTCCCAGCTGGAGGAGTAGAGCTGCGCAGTGATTTCGAGACATCTCCGCGTTCTCTGCACACTTCCCCTCGTACACCTGCTTCACCCGCTCCTGTTAACGACAGAGAGACACACCTGCTTCACCCGCTCCTGTTAACGACAGACACACCTGCAGACAGGTACACTCAGGTACACACAGATTCGCTGGACCAAACTGATGGTCAAAAATATGGAACCGGGGAGCCACGCCCACTGTGAAAACCACACCAGTGGTTCCCAAACCTTGCCTTTTTGGTGATGTATTCCATCTCAATTCTCCAGATGCAAATAAGCAGTTGGTTACTGCAGGGGTGCACAACAAGGGCTGGTCTGTTTCAGGATTTCACTTTTCGCTCTTATTTAATTAGTTCAGTCATATCTTGATCTGACACCTTTTTAAAAATAATCATGAGCAACTGCTGCACCCTGCACTTTCCAATTTTTTTTTTACAGTGGTTAGTTACAAGAGTGACACTGGTGAGAAAAGTATGCCAGGTAAATTGGTATAAAATGTGGAAAGTGGAATAAAATCCAGTATGGTAAACCAGCCCTCCAACGGAATGGAGTTGTGCATCTCTGGCTTTGTGAATGAACTCTCCACCCCCAGACAAAGCGGGCCTACAAACCATGAGTGTTGCTTGATACTTGTGGTCCACATCTTTCAAAGAGCGTTTCATGAAGAGCTGCAGCGCCTCCTTCAGGCAGCCGCCGTGAACGCTGGAGAGCTCCTCCTGAGTCTCAGTGTGCAGTTTCACCCGCTTTCCCAGCAGCCGCCTGTAGAGGGCGAAAGACTCCTCGACCGCCTTCAAGTTCTCGATCTGAGACAGTGCCGCCACTGCGTTCTCCAAACACGGCACGCGTCCGCTCCGAATAGCGTCCACGTACATCACCGCCAAGTTCCCCAGCACTGGAGTCACACAGCGGTTACAGAAAATGACAAAAGATCAGAGTCCAGGAAATTATAATATTTTGGCATGTACTAGAAAATTTACTTGATGTGCATCAACATATTCTAAAATGTATTATTCAATACTTTGCGGTCTATTTTTCAATACTTAGTAGTTTTTAAATAGTTTTAGTGTGTAAAGGCAGCATCCACTCTCCCACCTGTGACATATTTAGTTAATGGCCGTTCCTCCACACCCTCGTGCCTCTCATCAGCACACTATTCTCAAAGGCCTTGCAATAAACACCAGGCTCATTTAAAGAACGATTTATTAACCATGATGTTCCATGGTCCAGCTTTGTTCAAAGAATGATTTATTTTCACACTCAAGAGTGCACAGCTGAGGCTGGTGGGTAAATCAGACCAGGCGTGACGAGTTGTCTTTATCGTGCTGTGTCTGAGGAGAAAGACTGCTTGAAACACAGCCACTGTGCCTTTGGTTTACCCACCGCTCCTGCTACCGCTGTAGAATGTGTCATATTTCTATCTGCTGTCCAAAATGGCGGATTCTTTTTTTCCCCTCCCAGTTCACCTAAAATTCCCGTGAGCTGGTTTGATCTAGAATCACCAAACAGGGTAGGGTTGTTGGGATGGTTGAATAATTATATAATTATACTGTATATATTATCCTCTTATCCAGAACTGTTCATTTGATTTATTTTTTAGTTGTGTTCTTGCTCAAGCACCACCCAGCAAAGTAGCTCCACCTGACATCATTCAACACATACTTTTTCTTAAGGAATTTTTTTTTTTACCCCATCCCAGTCAAACTTACAGGTCCCAGTGACTGTGATTCCCCCTTTAATGGTCTTCTCCTTGGAACAGCCAAAAATGTGGCTGCAGAAAGCAGAGGTTTGTTTCACAAACTGAGGGTCCAGTTCAGAATCTCGAAGTTGATCCAACACCTTCAGCTTCTCCTTGGAGCCGGGCGGGTCAAACACAAAGCACTTCCGGTCCGGGAAGTAGTTCCGGATGCATTCCCGGGCATCGTTACTGAGGGCAACTGCTGTAGAGGTGCCTTGAGGAAAAGAAAGATGTGCAGAATTGAGAATATTTGTACTGAGAAGGTTTTACTGAACTGATGAAAGGCTGAGGCTGATAGCAGAGCAGACAGATAAGAAGTTTAATTACAAGATTAAAACTCTTTTTTTTGTATTGTTATATTGCTGGCTATCACTACCTTTTGATAATCAGTAGGACCAAGTCATAAGTTATTCATGTAAGACAGGGTAAGACAACACAAACTAGTCTCTGTTTCCATACAAGACTGGACCTTAAATGTTACTTGGCGGTGAGAGTTTAGCATCAGGGTTGGGAAACCACGGGAACTCCAAGGTTGTAGGTTTGATTCCATATATGGCATTCTGACTATGCCTCACATCTTGCAGAGAGAATGTACTGTAGCTATTGATATGTAAAACAGAGTGCCACTTTTTACCATTTTTAAGCTTCAGGGAGTCCTCCAGGTACTCGTCTGCAGTGACGGTCTTTCCGTCGATCTTCAGCTCCAGAAAGAAGTCTCTCACAGCCCAGACGAAGGTGGGAAAGAAGCGAACGTAATCGTAAGACGTCTCTTCCGCCTTCTCGTTGTTGGACTTCACGTTGATGTGCTCAGTTAGCTCTGTCACATAGCTGTAGAGTTATTAAGGAAGAGCTGTGTGACGCAACTGCAAACGATATCCACGTCCGCAACTCAAACGATATCCACATCCACAACTCAAACCATGTCCACATCCGCAACTCAAATGATATCCACATCCGCAACTCAAACGATATCCACGTCCGCAACTCAAACCATGTCCACATCCGCAACTCAAATGATATCCACATCCGCAACTCAAATGATATCCACGTCCGCAACTCAAAAACTGTGCAACTGAATACTGTAACTGTAAATTCCTATATGACTTGTGTGAAGCCTATGGCTGGCCAGGATTACACGCATGCACTCTTATCCAGAACAACTTACAAAGTGTATGGTACAAAGTGTATGGGCGGCAGTGTAGTATAATGGGTAGGCAACTGTGCTTGTAACCCAAGGGTTAAATTCCCAGGTATTCCCTTGGGCATTCCTACTTAACCTGGCTCATCTCTGCACATGCGCTAAGCTTATGTGGTTGCTAGGATACTGCAGGCTCATCACAGAATTGTTATTGATGGTGCCCATGCTGTTGTAGACCAATGTGCTGCTCAGGAGAACGGCCAGGCAAAAGATCCAGGTGTCATGAGTTTGGTCTCCCTGTTAGAAGAAGAAGGATTAGGAAGAGGGGGCAATTTTGTTGGGAAAACAAGCACACAAAAATTACAATGCTAAATCTAAATATATTACCATTTATATGCAAATTGCACCAAAATATGTCACTTTAATCTCCATGAGGAATAATATAACCAATAATGGGTCTAATTTCCAAGGATCATGTAACGCCTGTAAAATGTCAGGCTGTGGTCTTTGGTGACATATTTTGGTGCAAATTGCATATAAATGGTATAGAAATGGTTCTCAATTTTGAATTGGGCTTACCTTTCTTGTGCAAACAATTTTGGCTAACAAAGTGTCGTCATAGGACATGACTTCCTGAAATCTCATATATCCCCTCTAGACATGAGCCACTTTGAATATTTAAAGGTGCAGTAGGCAAGATTTTTTCTATGTAATATTGCTGAAATTACTAAATTTGCTCATTACATTCCAGCAGCTATCAATGAATCAAGTGTTCTGTGAATAAATCCGGTTTCTGTGAGTGTCCTAGGCTGTCAAAAAATCTCAAGCAGGTCTTCCAAAAACCAACCAATTAGGGCCAGCTATGTAGCTACCAATCAGGGCAACTATCTACAAGCAAAATATCCTCCATGTAGAATAAACCCCTCCCTGTCTCCCTGTCTCCGCCCGTGCACTGGAGCATCATTTGGTGGGAGGGGCTTAGGAGAGAGAGAGGAGGGAGGAGAGCAAAATGGGGAAGTATTTTTGCCTTGTATATTTTCAAACTTGCCTACTGCAGCTTTAAAAGGTTGGGCAATCAGTGTTTATAAATTCATATTTATAATTTATTGACTAATCATTGCTAAGGGGGTGTGCTTTGCAAGCGTGAAATGATAAAACTATGGAATTTATTTGAATACACTCTTGGAGTGAGATGGAAAAAAATAATCAAGAAATGCCATCGGCTTCTGTATTTTATTTTGTTTCTTCATCACACACGTATGTATAGACTATCACTATTGTAATCTTCATCACACACATATGTATTGACTATCACTATTGTAATCTTCATCACACACATATGTATTGACTCACTATAGTACATTTTTAACACCTTAGAGCAGAGGTGCCCAACCAGTCCTGCAGCACCCCTGTGTATGCTGGTTTTTGTTCCACAATTACAATCCCAGAATTTTAACAAGCTCTTATTTTTTCTTAATTAGGTGCTCCCTCTTAAGTCACATTATGTCAGAAATAGTTGTGCATGCCATGCAGAATAAAAAACCCATGTTCACATTGTAGCCTACTAATTGTGCTATATTGCAAACAATTACATGAAAAGGTAACATTTTTTAACTGATCAAATTAAAGATCTTAGCATGCCAAGTGGCTAATGTCGCAATCGATGGCTAAATTCAGCAAACAATGAAATGTTTTCAACGATTTCCATTGTATTTCATTTATTTATTATTGCGACTGGTATTTCCTTTAGAGTGTACGCTCCATTCTTTTGTTTAACCTTTGTAGACTAATAGACGGACGTAGCATCGGCTACATAGCATGATGAAGCTGCTTTGTGAAATTTACATTACCAGGGATGTCAACTCTCACGCATTGACCGTGAGACTCACGCATATGACCCTTTTCTCACGGTCACACGCTAAAGCAAAACATCTCACGCATTTTCACGGAACGGCAACAATTGTCACGCAATTTCACTGCATTTTTTTTTCCATAGCAAAAATAGTTGAACTTCCCGTGTCCTGATGAGAGGGTGAGAGGGTGGAGCGCACAACGCATCGCGTCCTGATGAGAGGGTGAGAGGGTGGAGCGCACAACGCATCGCGTCCTGATGAGAGGGTGAGAGGGTGGAGCGCACAACGCATCGCGCAGTTTGGAAAACAGACTTGAACCGAGTTGTCTTGAGCGCAAATGTCGACTGTAAGTAAACGCAAATGCACTTTAAAGTAAGTCACGAATAAGTGATTAAATATGTTTGCACTATTAACTGTTGGCGTATTAATTGCAGCAATAACAATATGAATGCTTTGTTAACCTAAGAATTAGTTAACGTAGGCGACATCAGACTAATGTAATGTTAGCTGTTACTAACACTAGCCCATAGCTAGCTAGCTAAAAAGGAGACAAATTAAAATGAGAGGTGGATCATTCCTTGTAAAACACACATAAAAGTGGATTTCGACACCGACCTTTTCAGATTGTTACAAAATGCTTTCTATAGTTATAAATGGATAAGGTTAGTAGACATTTGTGGGAATTAATTGAAGAAATTGAGAAATTAAGCTAATTGATTGGACCCAGACTGGACCTTTACTGTTGTAGGATTCATATAATGTTCTATAAATATAGTAGCCTACTAGCAATCATCCAATTTGTACCAAATTGCTCTTTGTAATTATGACTAAGACATGAGGATTCCAAATAAATGGTCAAAATAAAGCCATGGACCCCTGAAAACCCACACCAATCCCCCTCCGATTACCACAATACAATACCGGCTCTCTGTTTGACAAGCACTATGAAGCTGGGCCTTGGAGTATTGTTTCTTCATAATATTTAATGTTTTCTTCTAAGTGAATATGGTGATGGTTATTTTCCAAATGAATGAATCATTGAAGTTGTTAATTTTATGTTCAATTAGGCCCTACATAATGTGGAAGTCCCTGTTTCTGACCTTACCATTTTTTTGTGAGATGTTGCATTGATGGTTGACAAATCAATTCGTCAACATCAACTCTAAACTCTACATGTCTAAATCATTACACCACAAACAACTTCAACGAGTCCTCAATCTGTACAGGAGAAAATAAGCATCTCCATATTCACTGAAAATACATTCAATCAGCTTCTTACTATTTGTCAAACTTCTAGAGCTGATGTTATATACTACTGTTTGTTGGGGTGGGGTTAGAGGGATCTGTGAATGGATTTTCTCATTCGTGAGGCAGTGATTGGTCAGGTGGGGTGAGTTGGGTCGGGTCGAGTTGGGTCACCGAAAGTCTATTCTCACTCTTGCCCCACTCTCAAAATTGACATCCCTGCATTACATTACATTAATTTGCAAGACGCGTTTATCAAAGGCGATGTACAATAAGTGCATTCCAAAGGTCATTGAAGCAACTACAAAACAAGTCACAGATGATTCATAATCTCATACATAGGGCCCTATTTTACACCCGGTGCTAAGAGGCTCTAACCCAAACGCAAGTGTCTTTGCTATCTTACACCCGGCGCTAACCCAAACGCAAGTGTCTTTGCTATCTTACACCCGGCGCTAACCCGAACGCAAGTGTCTTTGCTATCTTACACCCGGCGCTAACCCAAACGCAAGTGTCTTTGCTATTTTACACCCGGCGCTAACCGAAACGCAAGTGTCTTTGCTATCTTACACCCGGCGCTAACCCAAACGCAAGTGTCTTTGCTATCTTACACCCGGCGCTAACCCAAACGCAAGTGTCTTTGCTATCTTACACCCGGCGCTAACCCGAACGCAAGTGTCTTTGCTATCTTACACCCGGCGCTAACCCAAACGCAAGTGTCTTTGCTATTTTACACCCGGCGCTAACCCAAACGCAAGTGTCTTTGCTATTTTACACCCGGCGCTAACCCAAACGCAAGTGTCTTTGCTATTTTACACCCGGCGCTAACCCAAACGCAAGTGTCTTTGCTATTTTACACCCGGCGCTAAGCGGCGCTAACCCAAACGCAAGTGTCTTTGCTATCTTACACCCGGCGCTAACCCAAACGCAAGTGTCTTTGCTATCTTACACCCGGCGCTAACCCAAACGCAAGTGTCTTTGCTATCTTACACCCGGCGCTAACCCAAACGCAAGTGTCTTTGCTATCTTGCACCCGGCGATAACCCAAACACAAGTGTCTTTGCTATCTTACACCAGGTGTCATTATAGTGCCCAGGGCTTAAGTTGTTTAACTACCAAGTGATCTTGCGCCCATAGCAAGTGAACTGCACGGGTTGGTCTGAAGATGAGGTGTGGCCAGGATAACTTTTGGCGTATTGCTATCTTAAAATCACCATAAAACTTGTCTAAAGTCATGTCACAGTTATTTGTATGTTATTTTCACAGCGCAATATAAGTGCGTCTACATAGGCATGTGCACAACGCCCGTACACCCTCCTGTCTGTTACAGACACACAAGCATGCATACAAGATATCAAGACTGGGAAATAGGGATTCATATTTTTCCCAAAAATGTATATTTTCTCTTGTTTTAAAGCATTAACCAATAAAAAAATGCGTTGGTCATATTTTCATAAGCAGAACATTATACAACAAGGGAAGTATGCGTGAGCCTATGGGTTCCCAACCTGACATCTTTAGTGTATTCAGTGTTATCATTAAGCCAAAATAATGCTATTTATGTTATGAGAATGCACGTAATATGAATTTCGGATGAAGCTTGAACTTTGCTAGCTTTCCTGTCGGAAATTACCAGGAACCCGTGCTGATGTTAAACCCTAATGATAAAGATTATTATTATGTATATCAAAACGCATTATAATGGTTTGTCCGAATAATATTGATCATACTGTTGATCCATATAGCCTATTCCTTGCTTGCACGCTTTAACTACACAATCATGAGCATGTCTGTTTCACCATCATATAAGCAATCCGCCAAGGTGGAAAAGCAGGCTTTTAAAGAGAATGGGATATGACATTTTGATTGGTTTATTGCATGTTACGCCCAAGAGTCTATAATTAATGAAGAGATTACGTTCAGCCCATTTGCACATTGCGCCTTACTTAGCGCTCAAATCACACGCTGTCTAACTAGCAAAAGTGGACTTGGACATGACCTAAATGCAGTTGCGCCAAGCGTTTTAGACCAAGCGCGAAGATCGTCAAGATAGAGCCCATTAAGCCTTGAGAGTATTTTGGAGTCCAGTGTTCAGTTACCCATTCCCCTGACTGTAATCCCCTCATGCACTATGGCAGGGGTGGCCAATTCCAGGCCTTGCGGTGTGTATGCAGGTTTTTGCTGCCGCCAGTTACCACGGTTCAATCAGCTAATTAGTCATACACACAATCACCGATTCACTTGTAAATTACAGAACGATAAAATGCTACAATACACGCATTGACGCATACCGGCACAAGAACATTCATCAGCTGCTTTTCATATCGCGGATATGTAGATTAAAATATCAGATTGTGTAAACGATTGGGCTAATTAAATAATTGTTAACTGGCGGCAGCAAAAACCTGCATACACACCGGCCCGCGAGGCCTGGAATTGGCCACCCCTGCACTATGGTGTACGTAAAGTGCCTACTTGCTTTGATTGATAGGAGGGCCACACCCCCTCAATTGCATACAGCTTGACATTGAGAAAAAAACACAAAAATTACAAATGAGTTTTTCCTTTTTCATTTTCTATTTTAATTTTAGGCTGAATAATCCTCCATATTAATTTGAGGATGGTTACATTAAAACCATCATGGAACATGGTAAACATGGGGAGGTGATGATGTCATAAAGACAGGCGGGAGGTGATGATGTCATAAAGACAGGTGCCGTTCTACCTTTTCCACATCCCCCAGACCCTCTGTGTCCAGCAGGACTAGACTTTGGTCATCTCTGCAGGGGTGGGGCACACACCACATCCAGATACCCTTCGTCTCAGACTGGATGGTGGAGCCCAAGGGGAACCCTGAGAACATGCAGAGAGAACCCAGAGATGCTATAACCCTGAAAACAGAGAACCCAGAGACACTAGAACCCTGAGAACATGCAGAGAGAACCCAGAGATGCTATAACCCTGAAAACAGAGAACCCAGAGACACTAGAACCCTGAGAACATGCAGAGAGAACCCAGAGATGCTTTAACCCTGAAAAGAGAGAACCCAGAGACACTAGAACCCTGAAACTGAAAGGCTCAGTAAAAGCAGAAACCCCAGAGAGAAGAGTGAAATCATTCATATAAAACTCTTGTGCCAGAGCTGTGAAAAAAGAACCGTGAAACCAGGGTCAGAGCACTATCTACTACGTCCTGTTTACTCTATACTATCATACTGTATACTGCTTACTGCATGCTGTTCAGTAGACACGTCCCTGGTGTGCTGTTGAATTCAGTGTTCCTGTTGCCCTGCATATTCCCCAGTACTGCGTATGTGGCGATTTCCAACAAAACAAAAGCTATCTTATTCATTTACATGGATTTTACACATATTATGACGTCGGTATTTCTAATAAAGAATTTTAACAATTAACCAGATCCAGTAGAGAACGTAAATCAGGGAATAATGATATAAGGATGGCTAATATGAATGAGTCTTTATCACTCTTCATGTTGTATTTGTGATTCTCTCTAAGCTTTGCAGAAAGCCGTTAATTTTATGCAGGGGAAACAGGGACACTGAATTCACCGGAATCTAGGCAATGAGGACGCTGGATGAAGTGAACTAATTACTTACAGTATATCCATCTGAATTAACTCGGCGCCTCAAATCACCATCCACTCTCAACCACACTCCACCACTTTCAACCACTCTCAACCACACTCCACCACTTTCAACCACTCTCAACCACACTCAACCACTTTCAACCACTCTCAACCACACTCAACCACTTTCAACCACTCTCAACCACACTCAACCACTCTCAGCCACAGTCAACCACTCTCAACCACATTCAACCACTCTCAACCACATTCAACCACTCTCAACCACATTCAACCACTCTCAACCACACTCAACCACTTTCAACCACTCTCAACCACACTCAACCACTCTCAGCCACAGTCAACCACACTCAACCACTTTCAACCACTCTCAACCACACTCAACCACTCTCAGCCACAGTCAACCACACTCAACCACTTTCAACCACTCTCAACCACACTCCACCACTTTCAACCACTCTCAACCACACTCAACCACTTTCAACCACTCTCAACCACACTCAACCACTTTCAACCACTCTCAACCACACTCAACCACTCTCAGCCACAGTCAACCACTCTCAACCACATTCAACCACTCTCAACCACACTCAACCACTTTCAACCACTCTCAACCACACTCAACCACTTTCAACCACTCTCAACCACACTCAACCACTTTCAACCACTCTCAACCACACTCAACCACTTTCAACCACTCTCAACCACACTCAACCACACTCAACCACACTCAACCACTTTCAACCACTCTCAACCACACTCAACCACTCTCAGCCACAGTCAACCACTCTCAACCACTCTCAGCCACTCTCAACCACTCTCAACCACACTCAACCACTCTCAGCCACAGTCAACCACTCTCAACCACATTCAACCACTCTCAACCACACTCAACCACATTCAACCACTCTCAACCACACTCAACCACTTTCAACCACTCTCAACCACACTCAACCACTCTCAGCCACAGTCAACCACTCTCAACCACTCTCAACCACACTCAACCACTTTCAACCACTCTCAACCACACTCAACCACTCTCAGCCACACTCAACCACTCTCAACCACTCTCAACCACACTCAGCCACACTCAACCACTCTCAGCCACACTCAACCACTCTCAACCACTCTCAGCCACTCTCAACCACTCTCAGCCACACTCAACCACACTCAGCCACAGTCAACCACTCTCAGCCACACTTAACCACTTTCAGCCACTCTCAACCACACTCAACCACAGTCAACCACACTCAACCACTCTCAGCCACACTTAACCACTCTCAACCACTCTCAACCACACACAGCCACTCTCAACCACACTCCACCACTTTCAACCACTCTCAACCACACTCAACCACACTCAACCACACTCAGCCACAGTCAACCACTCTCAGCCACACTTAACCACTTTCAGCCACTCTCAACCACACTCAACCACAGTCAACCACAGTCAACCACTCTCAACCACTCTCAACCACTCTCAGCCACACTAAACCACACTCAACCATTCTCAACCACTCTCAGCCACACTCAACCATTCTCAACCACAGTCAACCACTCTCAACCACTCTCAACCACAGTCAACCACTCTCAACCACAGTCAACCACTCTCAACCACAGTCAACCACTCTCAACCACTCTCAGCCACACTAAACCACACTCAACCATTCTCAACCACTCTCAGCCACACTCAACCATTCTCAACCACAGTCAACCACTCTCAACCACAGTCAACCACTCTCAACCACAGTCAGCCACAGTCAACCACTCTCAACCACACTCAACAAAACCATCCACTCTCAAAAAATCCATCCACTCTCATCCACTAAAAAGTCTGATGTTAACTGTTATTGAAATGCCAACCGGATGTAGCCTATATGCGACAAGACAGACGTATTGAAATTTGCAGTATGATGAAAGCAATTATATTTTGTTGTATTGTATTGCCAGATTTTTATGTTTATTTGGAGGAAATCTAATTGTCTATATTATATTTTAAATTACATGTAAAATACTGGACGATGATTGCGGCAATGACCCTGCGTGAAACCCCAGACACGCGGAGATGGAGATATAAATATACCTGTGTGCTTCCCAGCCAGTCTGTTCATCAGGTAGGATTTACCCGTGCGGTACAAGCCTACGATGGACACCACCACCACAGGCTGCCCGATAGAGTTCAGAATGTCCAGGGCTTCCTGGTTCACCTGCAGTTCCCCTGTAGTGGTACTCGAAATGAGACAGACAGGCTTCTCCATTGCCACAAAGCGTCCCTGTAAACAAACCAAACACACACACGCACACATATACAAACATACACATGCACAAACACACGCACACAGACACAAACATACACACACGCAATGCACAAACATACACACACGCAACGCACAAACATACACACACGCAAGATTCAGTGTATTTCATAGCAGTCTGACGCACAGCAGTAAGGAGGAGCTAGATGTGCCGTTACGAACCCAGTATCACACATTTTTCTAACATTAACTCAAAGGAAAGTGTCTCTTTTGACACATTTGATCAGTTTATGTTAAAAACTATACAGCAATGTGTCCAGATGGGGTCTGGCATCATGCTCACTAGTTTCAATGACACTTTAGTGTTCACATACAAACCTCACTTAAAGTATCTTCAAAAAATAGCAGGAAAAGTTTGATGCAAAAAAAATTATTAAGTTAAAAATGTTTAATTATGTGAGGAGTAGCCTACTTAAAACAGGATAGCACACGGTTTCTAAAAAAAACCTCAAACATGTGTGCTGAGTATTGGATATGTTACATAGGTCAACTGCTACCTCGGTACAGTAAAATCAGCTAACATCCACATGACTCTCTCTGGCAGTGGTCTTGTTACCTGCGGGTACCCCATGACGGTCTAGTTACCTGCGGGTACCCCATGACGGTCTAGTTACCTGCGGGTACCCCATGACGTCTGTAATGTTAGCTGTGGAGGTTGAGTGTTCTTAATCGGCAGACTATAATATCTGCTGTTCCTTTGTCCACCTGAAGAGGGCGATATTTCTGCACTGCGGATGAGTCTCTGTGTTTAGTCTGCATCAAAAGAAATGGAGAACCATAATCCAGTGAACATTTTTGCGTTGAAAAGACGGTGAAACGCCGTCTCGCGTCTAGGTCGAGAATTTGGTTGAAAAGTAAAAGTTTTTTAACCGGCTAGGATGTAGCCAGGCTATATCTGGGTAAAACTGAGCTAAATCTGGACATGTTAATCTGAGACTGTTAAAACTCCTCTGTCTCAGATTTCCACCCCTATACACATAGAGATTAGCTACGGTTTTTGCTGACTGGGAAATGTCAAACGCATGTATCTTCTGACAAATATGCTAATCGGGAGACGGCAAAAACAGATCCGCTACTCCGACTCCAAGAACACACTGACTGCTATCGCCAATAAAACGGTCTGATCCAAACATGGAGTTTTACCCAGATATTCCTCCACACGTGTATTTATTGAATATGTCCCCTCTATTAGCATAATAACATGCATTGTCTTGTTTCTGAGTGCAAGAATTATGCAAGATAAATGCGTAGTTTAACCTCTCGTATACTTAAATGTGTAATTATTTATAAATAGACATACAAAATCAACAAAATAAAATCTGCTGCCAAACATTTTTCTGTAAAAATTCGCATATCAACAATTACTATTAATCTGGTAAAATATTTGTATTGCCTTCAGTCTGGCACACTTAAACATAATATTACATACCATATTTTACACAAACAAAACACATAACCAAGTCTATAACATTAAATGCCAGCATAATGAACAGATCTGAATATATTTACCTCTAACTGTTAGACTCCAGGTAGAGGTCCAGCTGGTATTCAAAATTAGGTTGTGCTCAAAATGCTCAAATAAGCTCATGGATCTGCTTTATGTTAAGCGGGTTACTCACACTGAAAGTGAAACCGGACCAATGAATTACGGGAAAACCGAATTACGGGAAAACCAAGTTTCAGAAACACCCCTCTCCAGTGTCACCCACATCCTTACCCTTTTATTGTTGATTTTGAATAGAGATGTCAAAATTATCTGGGAAACTCCAAATGAACCGTTTCATTTTCAAATTGCACCTCGGTCAAGCTACCCATTCTTTAAAAATGCACGGTCAAACTATCCGCTCGTCAAATTTGTGTGCGCAGCTACATTGTGTATAGTGGTAGTCTGGGAAGTGCAATGTCCTTCGGTAATGTACTCGTCAGAAAAAGACAAGTTTACATAGCTGCAGCTGCAGACTCCAAGAAACGCCCCTCACTACAAGAAACGCCCCTTCAGCTAATTAGCTATGTGAACGTAGTTGAACGTCAAAAAAAAAAAACGAGGGAATTTAGCCGACGTTATCATAGCAACGTGTTAACGTAAGTTAGTTTTCTGACTTACTTTTTGTAAGCGGCGTAATGAGCGAAATCTGGCTCAGTCGACTGAGGTCATTAGACTACGTAAAGTATGCCGTTACCAGCCTATTCGTTCATTTTCAGCAATGCCACTTATACTTGCAATTATTATGAAATACAAAGTTTGTTCAGAAACACGTCTAATCCAGTGCTGAAACTAGCTACTAAAGTGATGTGTCAAACTAAAGAATGTTGTGCTATCAGTCAGACACCGTCTGCCAATCACAACTTGTTCTTCCCTGCGGAGAGGGGTACCCTAAATTACCCCAGACCTTATCAGAATGCCCATTTGTATTATTGATAGAAGCATGGCGCAAATAATCAGAAATAGCTTTACTTTTCATGATGTGATATAGGCCAACTACACTACAATAATTACATTCCTGGTTAGTTAAACTAAGAGTAAGATTTTCAATTAAAATTATTAATTTATAATCCACCAGGCAATAGCCTACATTTTAGATTAACGTTAGCTACATACATTCTGCAAATTTCTCATTGTGTAGATAACGTTATTTAATGACGGTTTTAGGACGAAATAAGATATATATATATATTTGTTTCACGGAACATTTTAGTTGGGCTATTCGTTTTTCACGATCAGCTTTAAAACAGTACAGTGAGATTTACTATTTACTATTAACCCAGAGAATTAGGTTACCTATTGTCTCCCAGCACAGTCTCAAGAGCGTGGAGGAGATATTAAACGAGGAGTTGATTCAGTGTTCCCTTAATTTCTTTAAGCAGTGTATATATATACTATATGGCCAAAAGTATGTGGACACCCCTACTAAGTATTGAGTTCAGGTTTTTCAGCCTCCCCCACTGCTAAGAGGTACATAAAATCAAGCACATAGCCATGAAATCTCCATAGATAAACATTGGCATTAGAATGGGTCGTACTGAAGAGCTTAGTGACTTTAAACATGGCACTGTCACATGATGCCACCTAGAAAAGGTTTTATAATTTCTAAACCGTTCATCCGATATGGATGGAAATACCCTCAAATTAAAGCTGACAGTCTGCACTTCAACCTCATTGTCATTGTATCATTTCAAACTCAAAGTGCTAGAGTACGGAACCGAAATAACGAGACAACTGATAATTTTGCAGTGGTCTCTTAATTTTTTTCCAGAGCTGTATATGTAACTCCAACCTGCCCATTAGTTAGGCCAACAAATTGACGTGAACAATCATGTCTGTTAATATGTGCATTTTAAAATTATTATTATTTTTTAAGTTAGGTTTTAATTGAGAGAAAAGGCTATAAAATGTATTATGCTGGAAGTCGTTTTCCTATTCCAATAGGCCAATACAGCCCATTCAAATGCTACTGTTGCACTAAAGAATCTCAGAGTGGACTTAGGAGTGACATTTAAAAAAGAGGGGTTGTTCTGTTTTATTCTGAAGGGTTTAATAATGAACAAAATGAAACGGCTGGCACAGCTGATGGTAACAAGCTTGCTCGAATGATAACCTGCCGAATGATTAAACAATAATGATTCAGAAATACAAAATAACAATTCAAAATTACAATTAGGTTACACATAGGTTCATTGAACAGTTCTAAATTGCATTAACGAATGAGTTTCATTCATAAAATATTCCTAAATTATTCTACTTTTGTCTTCAACACAACGAAATAACAATGTAATAAATTGCTTTCGATATGAATATCTTCAGACACAGCACCATATTATTCCATTGAAAAAAGTGAACGCTGTGGGCCGCTTAAGCGTCCGAAAACAATCGAGTAATTCTGAAAGTTTATCTATTCTGGCACTTCACCTCTCCACAAATATCAGCCGGCTGGGGCAGGCTATGAACGGTAATCCATACTTTTAGCGAGCTATAACAGATAATTTCAATACAAACTACTGACTTCTTCAATAGACTCCCCGGCCGTGTTAATTTTCACTAGCTTGTATTGTAAAAAATATATAGCACTCTAACGTAATTAATTTGGCTCATGACAGAAATATGAGTGGTAACAATGGATAGAATGGATATGGATAGAACGGACTGTTTAGCTGGCTTACATACATTTAAATACTTTCAGTATATCCATTTATATTAATGTGCATAATTTTGCTGCGGATTAACAGCAGCGAACCAACAGGATCCCCCAAGGCCACCGTAGTTGGTTGGGGGCGTTTCTTGGAGTGAGGGGCGTTTCTTGGAGTCTGCAGGCTGCAGCCCTACTCGAAAAAGACGGAAAGAGCGATTTCTCGCCAAGACACACGATAAAAATGTGTAGTGCCGTCTTTTTAACTAACATTTCGAAAATGTAATAATACAGTAGGAAAGTAATGTAATATATGTAGGCTACTGTACTGTTGAAACGTACGTGTGATTGACTTTTTTTAAATTACAAATAATTAGCTATTCCAGAGTCCACACATACACAAAAATTGTAAAATGAAACATGAAAATGTTTCACAGCAGCAATTTGGAAATCTGGAGAAATGTCCAATTAATGTCGTTATAATTGTCTAAGGGGAAAAACGTATTTCCTGATATTTACCAACAATACGTTCACAATGTCTGCATTTGTGCTGACAAAGAACTAGACTATGCACTGTGTCACATTGTGCACATTATTGTCGACTTACATTCTTGTGGTTTTGGAACTGGAATGTTTGAAGTGACTGGAATGGGCCACTGTATGCGCATAATAATAAAACAAACATGTTGTTGTATTAAACATTTGATTGGTTTGCAGAATTGTTGAAAGACTTTTCTATAAAAAATAATTATACCCCCCCCCCCCCCCACACACACACACACACACACACACACAAATTCAACGTTCCATCCTCTGCGCGGAGTTCGGCTGCCGGTGTTGTGCCGTAGAATGCACCCCTGCCGTGGATTGCACCCCCTGACGGGAGCGCGCACGCTTACGTCATTCTGTTTGAAAAGTTTCTGAATTCGCTTCGTTTCAATATCGTACCAAAATAATATGAAGGAGGTATTAATATTATTGTATTATAATGCTTTGTGAAGGGTATCCTTGTCTTAAAGATGGTAAGCAACCTTCGATTGTATACTCATTTCAATTTAGACTCAAAACACGGAACTGGCGAGGGGTATGTTAGACGCAAATCCATAGCTACTTTTCTTATGGTACGATCGCATTATGCTAAAATATAGCCCAGCTATAATTACAAAATTAGCTGGAATTTTACTGGGGTTAGCCTGTATGTAGCTACTCGTAGCTGGAGAAATAACAGCTTCCTTATCCAGCAGATCAGCTCGACTGAAAATTCAATGTGATCCACGGTTATCATATGCAAGTCATATAGCTAAACTATACTGGATACATGGCAGGACCCCAACGATCACCGTCAAGTATTTATTTAAATGTTTTCTTGCAGCTAAATGAATGCAAATAAAAATGTATCCCCGATATATCACTGACTATTGCATGCTTTGACCCTCCAGACACACCGCGGTCACATATATTTCCCCCAAATGTAGCCTATGTCATATCATGCTGGAGTCAAGAGAGTGTTTTAATTCCTGGCACGGCTGTTTTTCTAATTGCCGTGAAATGCACCCCCTCTTAACTTTGGCTAAAAAGGTACTACATACATGAAACTCACAGTGGTAACTCATTTTGACTCCATATGAATGCCATAAAAAGCATTTGATGCTGGGGTCACCAGAAAAATAATTACAAGGGGGTGCATTTTCAGGCAGGGCTGGATTTCCGCTTGCCGTGAAATGCACCCCCTGCTAACTTTGGCTAAAAAGGTACTACATACATAAAACTCACAGTGGTAACTCATTTTGACTCCATATGAATGCCCTAAAAAGCATTTGATGCTGGGGTCACCAGAAAAATAATTAGAAGGGGGTACAATTTCAGGCAGGGCTGGATTTCCGCTTGCCGTGGATTGCACCCCCCTCCTAACTTTGGCTAGGAAGGTACTACATACATGAAACTCACAGTGGTAACTCATTTTGGCTCCATATGCATGCCCTAAAAAGCATTTGATGTTGGGTTCACTACATAATTACAAGGGGGTAATATTCCGACAGCGCTGCATTTCTGCTTGCCGTGAAATGCACCCCCCCTCCTATCTTTGCATGAGTTTCACATCTATGAACCTCATGCAATTAAACATATTGTCCTCACCTGTACACTACAATAATTGTATGCTAAAGTCAACAGAAACATAATTACAAGCGGGTTGTAAATTTCCATTGGACGTAAAATGCACCGCTTCCAAACTTTTGAAAAGAAGGCCTCTCATCCATGACAGTCACACAGATGAAACATAGTGGCCCCACCTGTACACTGCAAAAAGCATTTTATGCTAAGGTCAACACTAACATTATTATCGGGGTGCAAATTCTTGCTGGGCTGCTTTTTCCCTTTCTTTGAAATGCACCCCCTCCGGACATTGGCTTGGAAACTGATTTCGTGGAATTTATTATTGCTGAACAAAGTAAAAAATAATAAACACACGTATTTAAAATTTCACTTGTGAGTAGCTTTTTTCCCAAAAAGTATTAAATTAAATATACCTCATGAAAAAATATTATTTGGCATTTACATAGTTTGTGCTTTAAGAAGAAAAAATATTTCAAAGTATTTAAATATTTTAAAGTGGAAATAGGACATTTTTACCAAAATTAAATTGTAAACATTTTACATACACAAACTTCATTGAGTTACAATTCATTGAGGTACAATTAACTGCACATGCATTGTGAATAATTTATAAAAATTTATAATTTAATAGATTTTTGTTCAATTCCAAATTTTGGTAAAAATGTCCTATTTCCACTTTAAAATATTTAAATACTTTGAAATATTTTTTCTTCTTAAAGCACAAACTATGTAAATGCCAAATAATATTTTTTCATGAGGTATATTTAATTTAATACTTTTTGGGAAAAAAGCTACTCACAAGTGAAATTTTAAATACGTGTGTTTATTATTTTTTACTTTGTTCAGCAATAATAAATTCCACGAAATCAGTTTCCAAGCCAATGTCCGGAGGGGGTGCATTTCAAAGAAAGGGAAAAAGCAGCCCAGCAAGAATTTGCACCCCGATAATAATGTTAGTGTTGACCTTAGCATAAAATGCTTTTTGCAGTGTACAGGTGGGGCCACTATGTTTCATCTGTGTGACTGTCATGGATGAGAGGCCTTCTTTTCAAAAGTTTGGAAGCGGTGCATTTTACGTCCAATGGAAATTTACAACCCGCTTGTGATTATGTTTCTGTTGACTTTAGCATACAATTATTGTAGTGTACAGGTGAGGACAATATGTTTAATTGCATGAGGTTCATAGATGTGAAACTCATGCAAAGATAGGAGGGGGGTGCATTTCACGGCAAGCAGAAATGCAGCGCTGTCGGAATATTACCCCCTTGTAATTATGTAGTGAACCCAACATCAAATGCTTTTTAGGGCATGCATATGGAGCCAAAATGAGTTACCACTGTGAGTTTCATGGATGTGAGACCTTCCTAGCCAAAGTTAGCAGGGGGTGCAATTCACGGCAAGCGGAAATCCAGCCCTGCCTGAAAATGCACCCCCTTCTAATTATTTTTCTGGTGACCCCAGCATCAAATGCTTTTTAGGGCATTCATATGGAGTGACAATGAGTTACCACTGTGAGTTTCATGGATGTGAGACCTTCATGGCCAAAGTTAAGAGGGGGTGCATTTCACGGCAATTAGAAAAACAGCCGTGCCAGGACAAAAAACACTCTCTTGACTCCAGCATGATATGACATAGGCTACATTTGGGGAAAATATATGTGACCGCGGTGTGTCTGGAGGGTCAAAGCATGCAATAGTCAGTGATATATCGGGGATACATTTTTATTTGCATTCATTTAGCTGCAAGAAAACATTTACAGAAATACTTGACGGTGATCGTTGGGGTCCTGCCAAGTATCCAGTATAGTTTAGCTATATGACTTGCATATGATAACCGTGGATCACATTTAATTTTCAGTCGAGCTGATCTGCTGGATAAGGAAGCTGTTATTTCCCCAGCTACAAGTAGCTACATACAGGCTAACCCCAGTAAAATTCCAGCTAATTTTGTAATTATAGCTGGGCTATATTTTAGCATAATGCGATCGTACCATAAGAAAAGTAGCTATGGATTTGCGTCTAACATACCCCTCGCCAGTTCCGTGTTTTGAGTCTAAATTGAAATGAGTATAAAATCGAAGGTTGCTTACCATCTTTAAGACAAGGATACTCTTCACAAAGCATTATAATACAATAATATTAATACCTCCTTCATATTATTTTGGTACGATATTGAAACGAAGCGAATTCAGAAACTTTTCAAACAGAATGACGTAAGCGTGCGCGCTCCCGTCAGGGGGTGCAATCCACGGCAGGGGTGCATTCTACGGCACAACACCGGCATTCCGCTTTCCTGCGGGGGTTTCCATCAATAACAGTTTATACCAAATCTCTCCTGCTGCTCCTATCTCGCTTGCATTTGTGCAACCAATTGCGTTTAGGCTGCTTTTAAAACTTAATTTGACCAATGTCTAATATTTGCGGGACGTCAACGAACTATCTGTCAAGCTAAGAAATTAGTATCATATATAAAGTTCGGCTGGACCACACAGTTCCTTTGGGAGGGGTTTAGCGACAGTGGTTTCACTTAACTTTCGAAACTAAAGCGGGATAAGGACGCAAGTCTACATTACAACGACGTGAAAGTATTGATATTCATTTCATCCCGTGGAACTCGAATGCAAAATTGTAGCGCGAACGGAAAGGTACTGACATACATTGTTATTCTTTTACGATTATTCGTGCGTTTAGAAATCAAGGCGTTGTTCTATATCAGGCGAGGCTATCTTGTTTTTCAATTTTACTTTCGGTATCATATTGAACAACAAGAGCTTCGTTGAAAACACGTGCATGCAGTTAAACTCACTGTTTCATGTAACATTTATGTCGTTGGCAGCTGAGTTATAACGTAACCGTGTGCGCCTTAAGGAGTCATTCTCGTTTGTACGGTACAGGAGCGGAGCCGTTGCATAAGACAAACTAGGATACCACTGCACGGTGACGGTAGGTCGTCTCCATTCCTCTAATGTCTGTGGCAGGATTATTGATCTCTCCGTGGGGTGCTGATTTAGAGTTTCTCGTGATTTTTGTACTTACCGGGGTTTTTATTTAATTTAAATTTTTTATTATTTTCCAGTTTGACAGGGATTGACAGACCAGGGCGAAACAGATGGCGTCAGAGGGTCCTATCCTGCTGGTTGAATGCTCTTGGGACGGCAAGATTAGGGTGAACCCCGAGGCTATCCGTATCCTGTCTCACATCCCGCCCCCGCTTCGAGTGGTTAGCATCTTCGGACCTCGCCAGACCGGGAAGTCCTACCTGCTCAATGTCCTGGCTGGCAGCACAGGTGACCCGATTAATACCATCATACCCCAACTATTCTAAAACGGTCCCATGTGACAGCCGATCATTTTCTCTGACTTCTCCTGAGATTTTGATTCCTGGATACCGAGTCTCTGAATATTGTAGTGTTTTGTTAGGGATGGCATTTCTCTGATGTTTCTCTCAAATGTATTACAGTAGTAATCATTGCACCAATGTCCAATGTAGCCTGCTAATTGAACGCAATCTTATCACTCACCATTTATCAGTTTACATTAATGCAATGAAAGTGTTAGGATTGCTTCTGAGTATATCTGTGCCTGTCAGCGGTTTCACTGTTAATTTAATGGTTCAATCATATGCCATATAAATATATGTAATACTTAGGCCTGTATTTTAATAGGTAGCACCTACACAGGATTTATCTGCTAGCTATATAACCTGCTAAACGGCCCTTTCTACATTGTCCGCACCTACAGTATGTACTAGTAATAGCATGGTAAAAGATGTCCATACCACACATTTGTTTGTGCTGGTCCTGGAAAACATTTTAAGGACATGTTCAAAAAATCACAAAAACCCAACCTTCTATTTCATATCGGTCAACACACCACGGTATGGGTCATCCTCGCAGAGAGGAGGAGCTGCTAGGAGACTGAATAGCAAATTAACCACCACTACGGGCGGACCCACGTCACGCCCTAAATATGGTGTGGCGCTTGTACACCGCCCGATCTCTTTTTTCATCCTCGAGGTTGAGCTGAGACTGAGACAGATTCCTCTCCCGATTGCCCGGAGCTACATCCTGAACGGAGTATGTTTTTCTGGGCTTTCCCTCCCCAGCAGTCCCTGTCACTCGCGGTGACAGTAGCTCATCTGTCTTTCTGCTTCTTAACTCCCGCGTTTCGGCTTAAGGCCCTCTTGCGGTCGTACATCTCTGGCTATGGTGTTGGAGGTGTTTCTTCCTCCTCCCCACGAGACCCCTGAAGAAGCCAGGCTGCACTTACTGTGGCCCGCCTGGGCTCTATGGTCTTATATTTCCCACGCAAGTGCAGTGAGGAAGACTAACAATCCTTTAGTTGTTTTGGAGGGGCTATGCGGGGTTTCACTCTATTGTACAGCGCTTGGCCCTCTGGATCGAAGAGACGATTCCACGGCTAACGGCAGCTCTGACGCATCCCCTCCCACAGGTGTGGTAGCTCATCCCACTCGGGCATAGCTACCTCCTGAGCTTTACTATGTGGAGCCCACTCGCTGACATTGAGCAGCGGCGGCCTGGGCCTCATCCCCCCACATTCGCCAGGTTTATCACCTGGGCATAGTGTCACTCACATTGGCTGCCTCTCCTGTTCTCGGGTCAGCAGTGCAGCCGTGAATATGATTAGGGTTCTATCACTATGATTAGGGTTCTATCAGCCGGTGGTTATTTTCCACGTTTCTCACTTGAGCTTGCTCTTCTGGTAGAACAGCAGTCAATAGTGTATTTTTTACGGGATTCACACTCATGCAATGACATGCGGTCCTGGTAACCCAGTACATCCCCCGCCTGACTTTATTTGGTACTCTGTGACTCATACCGTGGCGTGTTGACAGATATGAAATGGAACATACGGGTTACGCCACGCTGCATGGACAGGCGGGGAACTTTGCACCCTCAGGACGGCAGCGCCACGCGTACAAGCGCCATATTTATGGCGTGACGTGGGTCCGCCCGTAGTGGTGGTTAATTTGCTCCTAGCAGCTCCTCCTCTCTGCGAGAATGACCCATACCGTGGCGTGTTGACCGTATTCATAGAACCAGGGCTAAATCCATAACCCGTACGTTTTTCTACGTTTTGCAGTGTTCTGCAGGAATTTCAAGGTATCTTTTCCCTGAGAAAATACAGAGTAGATGTTTTTACACTGCATTTCACCACGTTAAAAAATACAAAAACAACATGGAATTTCATAGTTGGACATTTCATTGTTCCATGGTTATGCATGGACAGATGTTTTCAGTGTCATGTAGAGTGCTAACACACCACAAATATAGCTGTTTTAATGGAAAGAAAGCTCTTTCAATGGAGACCAACACCAAAGGTGCATTGTGGGATTTCTCCTCAGGATGGAGAGAATAAAGTTGTAATGGAATAATGGGCGATAACGTCACTTTGTCCTGTAGGGTTCACCGTCTCCAGGGAATGCTCTCCCAAAGATCTGTGCATCAACATGTGGACTCTGCCAAACGCAGAGGAACCAGGACACAGCCTGGTCCTGCTGGACACGGAGGGCTTTGATGAGGACCTGGTGAGTCTCAGTGATTGGTTGATCGGGACCTGGTGAGTCTCAGTGATTGGTTGATCAGGACCTGGTGAGTCTCAGTGATTGGTTGATCGGGACCTGGTGAGTCTCAGTGATTGGTTGATCGGTCGAAAATCAGCATTTCACGCTGCCAATGATTCCCTATCTTCTGCTTTGGTTACGATGAATAAAATAATATTCCTGAGAATGTATCTTTGATTTGTATTCTCAAATACTGTTAATTATGGTCATTGTAGGCCTTTGGTTACATTTGATGGCACTTAATTTGATTGATTTGTATTTTTCACATTTAATGGAAAAAAAGGTTGGCTTTTTGCTGAATTCATAGGTGATGGAAGGTGTATTGTTGCTTAATTCAAAGGTGATAGAAGGTGAGTTTTTGTTTTCCAAATTCACAGGTGATTGAAGATGCAGTTTTTACGTGCCCAGTTTTTACTCTATCTCTGCTGCTCAGCTCTGTCTTCCTGTACAACACCTGGGGCCCTGTTACTATGGATGCCCTGGACCAACTCCTGTATCCTCCCCCAAATGTTGGCATGGAAACGGAAGCTACATTTACATTCAGCAGAGGCTATTATCCAGAGAAACGTACACAGCTTGCAGTTTTTTTTTGGTTTGGTTGTTTTTCGTTTTATACAGTCCAGTACAGTCAATGTATGCATTGGTATTGCATTGGTGTTGGATATGGATATGTTTACAGATAATACACCCTTGACCAGGGCTAAGTAACTTTGAAGCATGTTAAGTATCTTGTTCAAGGATGAAATTGACAGTATCCCCTCCTCTAGATTGCAGGGCCAATTCCCTGTCCATTATAATACACTGTGTACCCTGTGTGAAAGACCAGTGGTGTGAGGCTCAATGAATTTAGCAGTGCCTTCGATCAGCGGTGATAATTTAAAGGGATTGCCAACTGTTTTTAAAACATGGTTTTCTTTATTTGACAATACTCTTCATTGTTAAAATAATCATCCACCAAGATTTCAGCCTTTTAAAATGTCTAAAGCTTTAAAAATGTCTTCCTTGTAACTGCTCTCTCGTAAGAGCATGTAGCATCAGGACTTGTCTTTCGGGATTTCCGATTGGACGTGGCAAACGTGCAAAATCCAAGTGGGGTTTTTAAAATTGCATCGGCTTCGCAGTTCACAATGCAACAGCGTTTCTGAGTTTTACAGGGTTTTTTCCCCCAATCTTTATTGCCTTCTTGTTTTCTATGGGAGCTAATGGGCGTGGCATTCACAGAGACGCTTCAGCGACGTGTGATCGCGGTTCTCTATTGGCTGACAGGACTACATTATGTGTACTCGTCCCGCTCAAAACCTTGCCTGATCAATTACAGGCAATGGTGAAAAAAAAGGAAGGCGTATCTCAATTTAGGCACATCACTTAGTGCTGATATTTGGGTTAGGTTTATTCCACCCCAGGATGACAGCAATTAACCATTGAAAAGCCTAGGACTTGCTTTGCACATTCTGTTAGCCAGATGCTCATCTCTCCACATCCCATAATCGCGTGGGAGCTCTATCTCCATAGCTGCAGCTATTCACCCCCCCCCCCCCCCCTGTTGAAGGCATTAGGGAGATTTCAGACTGGGCTGTTTTATTTTTATTTTTATAGTACTCAAAAGGTTGTTTTTGCACGAGGGATGATCACTGTTTTTATCCTTAACAAGCACTATACAGTCATGTGACTACACTGACCAATCAGGTGAACCTGCCTGCCATTAGCTGGGCAGGTGAGAGCCTTCTGCCGCAGTTTTTGTGGTGTGTGCGAGATTTTGAGGTGGACATGGCCATGGGAGACGTGGAGCTGATGCCTGAAGACTTCTTAGATTCTGTCCTCAATGACGCCAAAGGTACCCAACATTCCCAACATCCACATCATTCCCAATATTTCCAACATTCCCTATATTCCTAACATTACAAATATTCCCCAAATTCTCAATATTCCCTACATTCCCAATATTCTTAACATTCCTGAAACTGGTTGAGTTATGTCAGTAGAACAGAGGGCAGAGGTATAAATTGGCAAAAAGGTGATGAATTATTCTGAGCTTCTCATGCTCAGAATGGTTGAGTGCAGTTGCTGCTGTAATGGTTGATTAGTCAGCTTCCTTTTTGCATAGTGTCATCCATTTTAGAAATATTACTTCCAAGAGGAAAACCAAAAACAACCCAACAAAAAACACAAGCCGATAAAAACATTCTGATGAATTCATGGAAAAACTTTTAAAAGATGGGGGTCTAAAACATTCTGGTACTATTTTTCCTGATGCGAGACATATGATAGACTGATGAATCATTTTATTTATTTTGTTATTTTTCTACCATCAGGCCTGCAGTCTCCCTGCGGCACCATTTGTGAGCTTTTCTCCCAGGAGAGAGTGAAGATCCTGGATTTCTGCCGCCCTCAAAGCGGTGCTAACTCCATGGATGAGATTTCATGGGGTGAGCGTGACCCCCGCTTTACCAGACAAGTCAAAGTCCTCAAAAGAAGCATCTTCAGGAGTGACCCCAAAGGCTTCCAGGGCGGTGGAGCCCTGAGCGGCAGAGGTGGGCCCCCCTACCCCCTACCCCCTACCCCCTACCCCCGTCCATCCATCTGTCCCCCCTACCCCCTACCCCCGTCCATCCGTCTGTCCCCCCTACCCCCGTCCGTCCGTCCCTGTGGGGTTCGGTGATGGTGGCCATCTTAGCTCAACATTCACCTACATCTGATGGTTTCTGTACCATATTTTACCGTGGATCATTAGCATAACAGTCATTTTCAACGGGTTATCTTGGCTCAACATTTGCCTACATTTGAAAGAAAATTAAGACTAACATAAAGAACAAAAACAGTTTGGTATTGAAGACTGTAGGAAAGCTTGCATTTGTTTGAAAGTAAGTTTCAGGCAGATGCTGTGTCCTGTTGTGACCTGTTGAGTCTTCTTTTAGATCTTGGAGCCATGTTGGAGCAGTTTGTGGACAGCATGTCCAGGGGCTCCCCTATCACCCTGACTGTGGAGAGAGCAGGGGCGGAGAATGTCCAGGACCAGTTCTTGTCCAGTGACCGTGATAATGTCCAGGACCAGTTCTTGTCCAGAGACCATGATAATGTCCAGGACCAGTTCTTGTCCAGAGACCGTGATAATGTCCAGGACCAGTTCTTGTCCAGAGACCGTGATAATGTCCAGGACCAGTTCTTGTCCAGAGACCGTGATAATGTCCAGGACCAGTTCTTGTCCAGAGACCGTGATAATGTCCAGGACCAGTTCTTGTCCAGAGACAGTGATAATGTCCAGGACCAGTTCTTGTCCAGAGACCGTGATAATGTCCAGGACCAGTTCTTGTCCAGGGACCGTGATGATGTCCAGGACCAGTTCTTGTGCAGGGACCGTGAGAATAGTGTGGGAGAAGAACATGCAGGTCCATACAGAGCACTTTCTGCAACCGGGAAAGGGGACAGGGTACAGGTGAGCCATCTGTGTGTGTGTGTGTGTGCATGCGTGTGTGCATGTGTGTTTGTGTGTGTTTAGTGTGTGCATGTATGTGTGTGTGTGTTTAGTGTGTGCATGTATGTGTGTGTTTGTGTGTGTGTATTTATGTGTTCAGTCTGCGTGTGTGTGTGTAGTCTGTTTGTGTTTGTGTGTGTGTTTGTGTGTGTGTATTTATGTGTTCAATCTGAATGTGTGTGTGTAGTCTGTGTGTCATACTATGTGTCACACTTCATACTATGTTGTACACTCCATTAATAAAGGTACCTTTCATACCTTTAATTACTCATTGAAAGAACCCTCCTTTTATAAGTTTGAGGAAATAAATGATTAAGCCAAATTATTAAACTGGCAACAAACGTGTGGGTTTGAGTTATAAATCGAGGGTTTTAATTATTCAGTTGAAGGTTCAGGATTATAATTTGTGGATGTGAATTAGAGGCAGATTTTTTTGTTCTTGCCTTTGCTTAGGAGCTCCATAGTTGAATGATCATGCTGTTGTGTGATATTGATAATATTATTATACTATATACCTAAAATGGTTTAACTGTTTGAACTCTGAAAGTGTTTTTACATTAGTATCAATTTAAACACGTTTTAACTTTTGAGGCTATGGTAGGCGACCATATTCAGATGAGCAGGTAAAACTTTAAGCACAATTTTCACTTCAGAGAAGGAATGACCTGATTGAAAGACTGCAAAAATCAGAATGTGTGTGTTTGTGTGTGTGCGTGCGTGTGCGTGTGCGTGTGCGTGTGTGTGTGTGTGATTCTAGGCGGGCGGACATCCTGGGGACATGCAGAAGCCAATGTGTCTGATAGAGAACACAAGCACAGGTGAACTGCAGGTGAACCAGGAAGCCCTGAACATTCTGACGTCAATCGGGCAGCCTGTGGTTGTGGTGTCCATCGTAGGCTTGTACCGCACGGGTAAATCCTACCTGATGAACAGACTGGCTGGGAAGCACACAGGTATGACCGGGGCTGGGGTGTGCCCTGCCGGGTCTGCCCCAGAGTTTAAAATGGCAGATTCAAAGAGAAAAGCAGCCGGCTAGGGCCAATGTAGTGTCAAAAGGATGGGGGCTCCTCTTGCTGGGATATTCATTTTTTATGAGAATAATTATAGTTTATATATGACATGGTGATGTGTTGTGCATTCTAATCCATCAAAATGGTTTGATTTCAAATGCACTATGTACAAATTTATGAATGCATTGAAGAATAGAATAGAATAACTTTTATTTTCCCATTAGGGAACTTCAGTTGTAGCCTCAGCAACAACAAAAAAGACATAGACAGTGGGGCAGACCCACACAAACAAACATATCAAATAAAGACATTCAATAGAATCATTGCATTAATCAAACTAATTAAGTGAATTAAAGTGGAATACAGCTATGAATAAAAATAGCCCCCGCTGTCCCGAGATGTCCAGTGTCATTAAGCAGCCCAACACACAAACTCCGCCTCCACGACTTTCCTCCATACACGCAGTGTTGCGGTCTCTGTACACTGTCGAAACGGAGCACCGAACTACGTCAACCTTCCCAAGTTGTCGCTTCACTCCTCCCCCGCATTATCTTCTCCTTCCCTTCCCTGGTTGCTTTTTAAAGATTACCTGCACTCCCGAATCAGTCCCTACATCTTCAACTTTGTTGCTGCAGATCCACCGGACATTCCCGAGCATATGTTGCGAATGCGTCTCCATGGTGACAACCACAAACAAAATTGTCCCGTCTAGACAATTCGTCAATATTATCAAAACAAAAATCTCCAGCCCGCTTCCTCGTACCACAACAGACACACAGCGCTGAAAAAAACAAGACAAAAGCCCGACACAACAAAACACATTCAAATTAACAAACACAGACACGAGAGACATCTGGACTATGTTGCCATTACAGCGTTGCGTGACGTGAAGCATACATTAAGTAACTTAAAAAAACACCTTGGCTGAACAATAAGTGCAATAAATACTCAAACTACAAAGCAATTAGGAATGGGGATGTTTACTTTTCAATTGCACTTTAGTCATTTGCACTTTACAGGGAAAAAATCAGTTTCAGATTATTACTGTCATTAGTCTGACCTTTCTGTAGGGTTATAGTGTATATGAGTTCTTTCTGTGTGTCTTTAGGGTTCTAGTGTCTCTGGGTTCTTCATCTCTGGGTTTTCAGGGTTCTAGTTTATCTTGGTTCTTCATCTCTGTGTTTTCAGGATTCTAGAATCTCTGCGTTCACTCTGTGTGTTTTCAGGGTTCTAGTTTATCTGAGCTCTGTGTGTTTGCAGGGTTCTCTTTGGGCTCCACTGTCCAGTCTGAGACGAAGGGCATCTGGATGTGGTGTGTGCCCCACCCTGATAGAGATGACACCACACTGGTCTTACTGGACACTGAGGGTCTGGGGGATGTGGAAAAGGTAGGGCGGCGCCCGTCTTTATGACATCATCACCTCCCGCCTGTCTTTATGACATCATCACCTCCCTGTTTTTTCCATGTTCCAGAATGTTCCAATGTAACCTCAGCTGCACTCCTGCACTTGTCAATCAAATTTCCTTTGTAAATAAAGAATTGTTTCTTTATATCAAGTGAAAGTGACACACATTTTGGACAAAATGCATACACATGGAAATACTTTTAGAAAAAACTGCATTTTTATGTGCCTGTGTGTTCCCTACAACAAAGAATGCCCCTGGAGAAAAGGGAATTAGATCAAATGGAATTGAACAAACTCAATTGAATTGAATTGAATTGAATCATTCAGTTAAGTCATGATATGGCGCTAATCTACAAAGAATTTTCTATGATTAGTATTTTTCTGTCCAAAGTGTGTCAAGTTCTTCCTGATCCTGAAGTTTTATTTCTAACAGGGGGATCCGAAGAATGACACCTGGATATTTTCCCTGGCCGTCCTCCTGAGCAGCACTTTAGTCTACAACAGCATGGGTACCATCAGCAACGATGCTGTGATGAATCTGCAGTATCCTAGCAACCACATAAGCTTAGCGCATGCGTATATATGTCCCTGCAGTATCAATTTGCTACATTAAGCACCGTGTCCTTATTCAACCTGTTGCACCTACTATTGCACTTGTCATGTTATTGGGTGATGTAATGGTTACGGCTGGCATGTTATTGGTTGATGTAATGGTTACTGCTGGCATGTTATTGGGTGATGTAATGGTTACGACTGGCATGTTATTGGGTGATGTAATGGTTACTGCTGGCATGTTATTAGGTGATGTAATGGTTACTGCTGGCAGCTTTGACATTGATAACTTGGCATTGTCTCTGGCCTTCGCAAAACGTCTTTCCATACACTTTGTACCTTACAAAGGTTGTAGGTTGTTCTGGATAAGAGTGTCTGTTAAGTGCATAAATGTAATCCTGGCCAGTCATGCACTTAATCACAGGCTGAATATATATGAATACCTCATGACTAGATATATAGAATATAAATATCAAAATATCATACACTACATAGGAGACAACATCAATCAACAAATATTTATTGAATATGCAAACCACACACATGGTACCTGCCTGTGTTTGTAGCATACATTAGCACAGGGCTGCCAAATCCTGTTCCTACCATCCTGTAGGTTTTCACTCCAACCTAACAAAGCACACCTCATTCAGCAGCTAGAGATCTACCGTCCTGTAGGTTTCACTCCAACCCTAACAAAGCACACCTCATTCAGCAGCTAGAGATCTACCGTCCTGTAGGCTTTCACTCCAACCCTAACAAAGCACACCTCATTCAACAGCTAGAAATCAACCGTCCTGTAGGCTTTCACTCCAACCTAACAAAGCACACCGCATTCAGCAGCTAGAGATCAACCGTCCTGTAGGCTTTCACTCCAACCTAACATAGCACACCTCATTCAGCAGCTAGAGATCTACCGTCCTGTAGGTTTCACTCCAACCCTAACAAAGCACACCTCATTCAGCAGCTAGAGATCTACCATCCTGTAGGCTTTCACTCCAACCTAACAAAGCACACCTCATTCAGCAGCTAGAGATCTACCGTCCTGTAGGCTTTCACTCCAACCTAACAAAGCACACCTCATTCAGCAGCTAGAGATCTACCGTCCTGTAGGTTTCACTCCAACCCTAACAAAGCACACCTCATTCAACAGCTAGAGATCTACCGTCCTGTAGGCTTTCACTCCAACCCTAACAAAGCACACCTCATTCAGCAGCTAGAGATCTACCATCCTGTAGGCTTTCACTCCAACCCTAACAAAGCACACCTCATTCAGCAGCTAGAGATCTACCATCCTGTAGGTTTCACTCCAACCCTAACAAAGCACACCTCATTCAGCAGCTAGTGATCTACCATCCTGTAGGCTTTCACTCCAACCCTAACAAAGCACACCTCATTCAACAGCTAGAGATCTACCGTCCTGTAGGTTTCACTCCAACCCTAACAAAGCACACCTCGTTCAACAGCTAGAGATCTACCGTCCTGTAGGCTTTCACTCCAACCTAACAAAGCACACCTCATTCAGCAGCTAGAGATCAACCGTCCTGTAGGCTTTCACTCCAACCCTAACAAAGCACACCTCATTCAGTAGCTAGATATCTACCGTCCTGTAGGCTTTCACTCCAACCCTAACAAAGCACACCTCATTCAGTAGCTAGATATCTACCGTCCTGTAGGCTTTCACTCCAACCCTAACAAAGCACACCTCGTTCAGCAGCTAGAGATCTACCATCCTGTAGGCTTTCACTCCAACCCTAACAAAGCACACCTCATTCAGCAGCTAGAGATCTACCATCCTGTAGGTTTCACTCCAACCCTAACAAAGCACACCTCATTCAGCAGCTAGTGATCTACCATCCTGTAGGTTTCACTCCAACCCTAACAAAGCACACCTCGTTCAACAGCTAGAGATCTACCGTCCTGTAGGCTTTCACTCCAACCTAACAAAGCACACCTCGTTCAGCAGCTAGAGATCAACCGTCCTGTAGGCTTTCACTCCAACCTAACAAAGCACACCTCATTCAGCAGCTTGAGATCTCGTTGAGCTGGTAATTAGTAGAATCAGGTGTTTCAAATTAGGGTTGAAATAAAAACCTACAGGATGATAGATCTCCTGCATTAGCCTTTTCCAGCCTTATAATGTGGGAGAAATGTCAGCGCATTTGTCTAATTAACATGAGCAATAGTGCCAGACCTAACAATAGATGCAACATCACAAAAGCACCAGTGCCAGTTAACTATGGAATCAAGGTATTAATTCTAAATACATACAGCTTATATCCATAACCCCAAAGAATACAAACTTTAAACCATACACAAGAAAACATAAAACAATTGTGGATGTGGCTATTGTTTGAGTTGCATACAGGTGCAGCTCAAAAAATTAGAATATCGTGAAAAAGTTCAATATTTTTTGTCACTCATTTCAGAAAGTGAAACTCATAGTCACGCCCACCCCATTACACATGATTCTATATAATTTAAATATTTCAAGCCTTTATTTCTTGTAATTTTGATGATTATGGCTTACAGCTAATGAAACCCAAAATTCAGTGTCTCAGAAAATTAGAATATTTTGCTTTAACATATTTTTAAAGTATCATATTTAATATTTGGTCACATATCCTTTGCATGCTGTTACTTCCTGAAGTCTGTGACCAATCAACATCAAAAGACTCTCAATATCTTATTTTCAGGTACTGTTACAAGCGATACTATAACGTCTCTGCATTTGAACTGATCTCTATGGGAATTGGGGGGGTAAGACTAGATTCAGCTGTAAATTACACTGGTACAGTATGGAACACATGGCTGGCTAAATGGCTGTAAGTCATCAAGGGTCTGAGCTATCGAACGAGCCTCAAACCATCACTCTGTTGCCAGATATGGAGTAGATGTGGATGGATCACTGCAAGGGTTATTTCTCCTGACTCATTTTCCTATAGAACTCTATGGGGAAAAAAGCCAGGAGAAAACAACCCTTAAAGGGATCCATCCACATCTACTCCATATCTGGCCGCAGAGTGATGGTTTGGGGCTCGTTTGATACCTTAGACCCTTGATGACGTACAGCCATTTCGCCAGTCATGTGTTCCATACTGTACCAGCGTAATTTACAGCTGAATCTAGTCTTACCCCCCAATTCTCATAGAGATCAGTTCAAATGCAGAGAGGTTATAGTATCGCTTGTAACAGTACCTGAAAATAAGATATTGAGAGTCTTTTGATGTTGATTGGTCACAGACTTCAGGAAGTAACAGCATGCAAAGGATATGCGACCAAATATTAAATATGATACTTTAAAAATATGTTAAAGCAAAATATTCTAATTTTCTGAGACACTGAATTTTGGGTTTCATTAGCTGTAAGCCATAATCATCAAAATTACAAGAAATAAAGGCTTGAAATATTTCACTCTATGTGTAATGAATCTATGTAATATATGAGTTTCACTTTCTGAAATGAGTGACAAAAAATATTGAACTTTTTCATGATATTCTAATTTTTTGAGCTGCACCTGTATGTGGCTATTGTTTGAGTTGCATATGTGGATATCATTTGAGTTGTAGCATTGGATATCGTTTGAGTTGCGGATGTGGATATTGTCTTGAGTTGTTGATATTGTTTGCGTTGTAGATGTGGACATCCTTAATAACTATACAGCTATGTGACAGAGCTAACCGAGCACATTAAGGTGAAGTCCACCAATGAGAAGGCACAAGAGACGTCTTCTGACTACGTCCGCTTCTTCCCCACCTTTGTCTGGGCTGTGAGGGACTTCACTCTGGAGCTGACGATCAACAAAAAGACCGCCACTGCAGACCAGTACCTGAATAACTCCCTGAAGCTTAAAAATGGTAAAAAGTGGCACTCTGTTTTACATATCAATCGCTACATTCCCTCGAGATGTGTGGCATAGTGTAAATGCCATGTATGGGAATCAAACAAGCGCAGTTCCCCAACCCTGATGCTAAACTCTCACCGCCAAGTAACATTTAAGGTACAAAACATTTTTTAATGTTGGGAAACAGAAGAGAGACTAGTTTGGGTTGTCTTACTGTAATATCTGGCTCCTACTGGTTGTGAATAGATAGTGAGAGCCAGCAATATATTATAGTGCTACCTATTGACCACACTGCAAAAGCCTAAAGATATGTCTTTCTTAACAAGTGTTTTACAATGAGATCCATCCGTCCAACCAAGTCAGGGTCGCGGGCAATGAGATCCATCCACCAAGTGAGGGTCGCGGGCAATGAGATCCGGGCAATGAGATCCATCCACCAAGTGAGGGTCGCGGGCAATGAGATCCATCCACCAAGTCAGGGTCGCGGGCAATGAGATCCATCCACCAAGTGAGGGTCGCGGGCAATGAGATCCATCCACCAAGTCAGGGTCACGGGCAATGAGATCCATCCATCCGTCCAACCAAGTCAGGGTCGCGGGCAATGAGATCCATCCACCAAGTGAGGGTCGCGGGCAATGAGATCCATCCACCAAGTCAGGGTCACGGGCAATGAGATCCATCCATCCGTCCAACCAAGTCAGGGTCGCGGGCAATGAGATCCATCCACCAAGTCAGGGTCGCGGGCAATGAGATCCATCCACCAAGTCAGGGTCGCGGGCAATGAGATCCATCCATCCATCCAAGTCAGGGTCGTGGGCAATGAGATCCATCCATCCATCCAAGTTAGGGTCGCGGGCAATGAGATCCATCCATCCATCCATCCAAATCAGGGTCGTGGGCAATGAGATTTAAAATCTTATTTTTTTATCTTAAGCGTTAGCTTGTTTTAAGTTACTTTTTGCTTGACAAGTGAAATTCTCTTACCCCATTGGCAGATCTTGAAATGAGTCAAACTGTCTCAACTCAGTGGCAATTGTTTTGTCTCATTTAGCAAAAAGTAATAAACAAGATTTTATGACTAATATTTATTACGATTGACTTATTTTTAGTTTTTTTACAGTGTGCCAATTTCAACGAAGTCAGTAAAACCTTCTCTGTAAAAATATTCTCAGTTCTGCACATATTTCTTTTCCTCAAGGCACCTCTAAAGCAGTTGCCCTCAGTAATGATGCCCGGGAATGCATCCGGAACTACTTCCCGAACCGGAAGTGCTTTGTGTTTGACCAGCCCGGTTCCAAGGAGAAGCTGAAGGTGTTGGATCAACTGCGAGATTCTGAACTGGACCCTCAGTTTGTGAAGCAAACCTCTGCTTTCTGCAGATACATTTTCGGCTGTTCCAAGGAGAAGACCATTAAAGGGGGAATCACAGTCACTGGGACCTGTAAGTTTGATGAAACTGGGATGGGGTGAAAGAGAAAAGGGCTGGCAGCCCTGCAGGGCGATGCGTGATTGGCTCGTGTGACGCCCAGGGATGAGAAGGTTATATACTGGTGCACCAGCGCCCCGGCTGGTCAATAGCGCGCCTAAATAAATTGTTCTTTAAATGAACTCCAGTCCGGCCTGGTATTTATTGCAAGGCCTTTGAGAATACTGTGCTGATAACAGGCTCGAGGACGCGGAGGAACGGCCTTTAACTAAATATGTCACAAAAACTATTTTGCTTTGTATTGAAAAATATACCGGAAAGTATTGAATAATACATTTTAGAATATGTTGATGCACATCAAGTACATTTTCCAGTACATGCCAAAATATTATAATTTCCTGTAACCACTGTGTGACTCCAGTGCTGGGGAACTTGGCGGTGATGTACGTGGACGCCATTCGGAGCGGAAGCGTGCCGTGTTTGGAGAACGCAGTGGCGGCGCTGTCTCAGATCGAGAACTCGACGGCGGTCGAGGAGTCTTTCGCCCTCTACAGGCGGCTGCTGGGAAAGCGGGTGAAACTGCACACTGAGACTGAGGAGGAGCTCTCCAGCGTTCACGACGGCTGCCTGAAGGAGGCGCTGCAGCTCTTCATGAAACGCACCTTCAAGGACGACGAGCAGAAGTATCAAGCAACACTCATGGTTTGTAGGCCCGTTTTGTCTGGGGGTGGAGAGTTCATTCACAAAGCCAGAGATGCATAACTCCATTCCAGAATCAGAATCAGAATCCCTTTATTCGCCAAGTATTTACATACAAGGAATTTACTGTGGTTTATTGGTGCGTACATAAACCAACATAAAACATAAAATAAAACATAAAACATAAAACAAAACACAAAAACAAGTAGTGCAAGTAGTAGTGCAAGTAGTAGGTAGTAGTGCAAGTAGCATTGGAGTGCTAGTGTATTTTAGCTAAAACGTCATTCATTTAGCTAAAAGTGACGTTCAGAAAATATGTGATACTGGAACAGAGACGGAGTAACAATGTTCTCACATGTTAAATTCAGTCCTGTGGACATACGTCAGTATATTTACATTTTCTTCTCACTTTCTTCTTGATATTGATTGATGAAGCTTGGTAAAAACTTGCCCATGTGAAGAGACTTAAAGTGCAGTCAAGCATTGTTTTGCCTTACGTGTGAGGTTTGGAAATATTCCCTCAGCTGTATCCCAGAATTGGCCCCGTGACATTGCAGAGCTGTTTTCTTGTGCTAATAATTAAGGCTGGGTGTTTGTGAGAGTCGGAAGTCGCTGGTGTTTGTGAGACTCGGAAGTCGCTGGTGTTTGTGAGACTCGGAAGTCGCTGGTGTTTGTGAGACTCGGAAGTCGCTGGCGTTTGTGAAAGTCGGAAGTCGCGGGTGTTTGTGAGAGTCGGAAGTCGCTGGTGTTTGTGAGACTCGGAAGTCGCTGGTGTTTGTGAGACTCGGAAGTCGCTGGTGTTTGTGAGACTCTGAAATCGCTGGTGTTTGTGTGACTCTGAAGTCGCTGGTGTTTGTGAGAGTCGGAAGTCGCTGGTGTTTGTGAAAGTCGGAAGTCGCTGGTGTTTGTGAGACTCTGAAATCGCTGGTGTTTGTGTGACTCTGAAGTCGCTGGTGTTTGTGAGAGTCGGAAGTCGCTGGTGTTTGTGAAAGTCGGAAGTCGCTGGTGTTTGTGAGACTCTGAAATCGCTGGTGTTTGTGTGACTCTGAAGTCGCTGGTGTTTGTGAGAGTCGGAAGTCGCTGGTGTTTGTGAGAGTCGGAAGTCGCTGGTGTTTGTGAAAGTCGGAAGTCGCGGGTGTTTGTGAAAGTCGGAAGTCGCGGGTGTTTGTGAGAGTCGGAAGTTGCTGGTGTTTGTGTGACTCTGAAGTCGCGGGTGTTTGTGTGACTCTGAAGTCGCTGGT
This sequence comes from Ilyophis sp. 1 JC-2022, assembly GCA_022702515.1. Classification (NCBI taxonomy): domain Eukaryota; kingdom Metazoa; phylum Chordata; class Actinopteri; order Anguilliformes; family Synaphobranchidae; genus Ilyophis; species Ilyophis sp. 1 JC-2022. The sequence goes on along the minus strand of CM040400.1, from coordinate 2,996,440 downwards.
GTTTGTGTGACTCTGAAGTCGCTGGTGTTTGTGAGAGTCGGAAGTCGCTTGTGTTTGTGAGACTCGGAAGTCGCTGGTGTTTGTGAAAGTCGGAAGTCGCGGGTGTTTGTGAGAGTCGGAAGTTGCGGGTGTTTGTGAGAGTCGGAAGTCGCTGGTGTTTGTGAGAGTCGGAAGTCGCTGGTGTTTGTGAGAGTCGGAAGTTGCGGGTGTTTGTGAGAGTCGGAAGTTGCGGGTGTTTGTGAGACTCGGAAGTCCCTGGTGTTTGTGAGAGTCGGAAGTTGCGGGTATTTGCCATTTTATTATAATGTCAGAAAATTACATTGACACGTAAAGATATTTTGGCAAAAGAAACCAAACAGGAGTGCTGTCCTTATGCGGTTACAGAGTGGACAAATGATCCAACTCGGGGGGCCTTTTTTTTCAGTAAAACTGTTACATTAGTGGCTAACTTGCCAGTGAGTAACATGGCCTCTCTGGTCTCGAAGAGACGCTGCAGGACGAGCAGTAAAATGCCCCGCCCAGCCCCTCGGCCTCTGCTCCGGTAACGTTATTCAGTGGGCAGGGCAACCTGTGACTGGCGTCTGACATTGCCCATAAACTGTAAGCGCTTGGCCGTTGTAGTTCACAGTAAAGCAGGTACCTTGTACAGGTGCAGTAAAGCAGGTACCTGGTACAGGTGCAGTATTTTGGGGCTATATCTCTGCTCATGCTACAGGTAGATAGTTGGCTGAGAGCTCATTTTAATCAGGAAGAGAGCTCATTTTAATCAGGAAGAGAGCTCATTTTAATCAGGAAGAGAGCTCATTTTAATCAGGAAGAGAGCTCATTTTAATCAGGAAGAGAGCTACTTTTAATCAGGAAGAGAGCTACTTTTTATTTTTCGGTGGAAATACCCTTTAAAGAAGTAAAAAGGGACACAAGGCAACCCTGTTTTATTATTTTTGAAATACAATTTGTGAATAATCTGTTTCTAACAATATTCTGTTAAATTAAATGCAATAAAGCATGCTCTTTCTTTCCTTGATGGACCGAATTAAGTGATTAAATGCCCCAGCCTATTAGCCTAATGAATTTCACTCATAGGCTATTTGTCCCTACCGGCTGAAAACTTTTTCACTTTTTATGAAACTTCAAGCCCTTCTTACTGTTGCTACTGTTGTGCATATTATTTAAATCATGCTCAGCAAGTAATCTAATAAGTACGGTAATTGTATAAAATGTACCTTTTTTTAAATTTTCAGTTTTACGTGATTTTCAACGACTTTTTGCCGTGACTGCTCCATGACTTTAGCCAATATTTTCTGTGGCAGTAAATATATATATTTTTGCCACTCTGCTAAGGTGGTTCCCCAGCTCAATATGTGAAGAGTATGGAGCTGACCTTCTGCTTGGTCAAATTAATCTGTGTGTCTACCTGTCTGCAGGTGTGTCTCTCTGTCATTAACAGGAGCGGGTGAAGCAGGTGTGTCTCTCTGTCGTTAACAGGAGCGGGTGAAGCAGGTGTACGAGGGGAAGTGTGCAGAGAACGTGGAGATGTCTCGAAATTACTGTGCAGCTCTACTCCTCCAGCTGGAAAATGACATGGGACCGGAGGAATCCTACATGAGGCCGGGAGGTTATAACCAATTTAAGACTGACCTGACCAGCTTGGTTAATGAATACAGAAGCACCCCGGCTAAAGGGGTGAAGGTAACTCTCTCCCGGGCTTCCTCTCAGACTATATCAGCGCTAGCGCCCCCCAATTCTGCCTCCCTTCTCCTTTTAAAGGTTTGCTTCACTTCAGCTCATCTGTAATGCTGGTTTTTCACGCTATAGGCGAGACTGTTTTTCTCTTTGAACCAGACGGCCATAGTCATGCTTTGCTTTCACTGCTGAGGATGTTTTAAGTTTAGTCATAGCTTTTGGTTTGGCTCGCCCCCATAATAGCGATTGGTAAAACCAATTCTGCTAAATGATGTTGCGGCATACTAGTTTGGTGTATATGCAGTGGAGTTTGGTTGTTATGCAGTGTGTATGGGGCATGCTAGTTTGGTGTATATGCAGTGGAGTTTGGTTGTTATGCAGTGTGTATGGGGCATGCTAGTTTGGTGTATATGCAGTGGAGTTTGGTTGTTATGCAGTGTGTATGGGGCATGCTAGTTTGGTGTATATGCAGAGGAGTTTGGTTGTTATGCAGTGTGTATGGGGCATGCTAGTTTGGTGTATATGCAGTGGAGTTTGGTTGTTATGCAGTGTGTATGGGGCATTGGGGCATGCTAGTTTGGTGTATATGCAGTGGAGTTTGGTTGTTATGCAGTGTGTATGGGGCATGCTAGTTTGGTGTATATGCAGTGGAGTTTGGTTGTTATGCAGTGTGTATGGGGCATGCTAGTTTGGTGTATATGCAGTGGAGTTTGGTTGTTATGCAGTGTGTATGGGGCATGCTAGTTTGGTGTATATGCAGTGGAGTTTGGTTGTTATGCAGTGTGTATGGGGCATGCTAGTTTGGTGTATATGCAGTGGAGTTTGGTTGTTATGCAGTGTGTATGGGGCATGCTAGTTTGGTGTATATGCAGTGGAGTTTGGTTGTTATGCGGTGTGTATGGGGCCACAGTAGAGCAACCTGAATATTAACATACTTAATCCTCCATGTTACAGGCAGAGCAAGCATTGGAGGACTACCTAGCTGAGAAAAACCAACTGGAGAAAATGATTTTGACAGCAGATAGAAATCTGTCAGAGCAACAGAGACGTCTTGAAGGTGAGAGTGAGAGGGGAACTTAAAGGAACGTATTCAGTTCCTACATGATGAAGTTATAAACCTAACGGACGTTAACAGCCACACTGACGCCAGCTGAAGTGATGTTCATTCTGTCTTGGCACACATCATAGAAAGTGAACGTTTTGTGCACAAGTCGTGTGAGAGCAGAGAATTGTGGGAAATTTTGTTGTTTAATATTGATTACGACAGAAAAAGGGACGAATCATTTAAGTTTGTGTTCATAATAAACTCATGTGCATAAAACATATTTAGCGTAAAGTAAAGGGCATGTGGATAAGACTTACAAACAATGTACAAGTGAAGAAACATCTAAACACTGGATTTGGAGATGGTGGGTCACTGATGTGCTGCTTTGCCCCACAGAACAGCGAGCCCAGGCGGAGAGAGAGAGCCTGAGAGCAGCGGCAGCCAGGGAACAGCAGCGGGCGCTAGAGAGAAGGGTCCAAGATATAGAAAGGTCTCGCCAGGAGAATGAAAGACAACTGAGGCTGAAAATGGAGAGGGACCTGATAGCAGCCCAGGAGGAAAACCAGAGAGTTATGGATCAGAGACTGAGGGTACAGTATTAACCCAGCCTGGCTACTCTACTATACCAATATACACCCAGCTACACTACCATACCAACATAAACCCAGCTACACTACCATACCAATATACACCCAGCTACACTACCATACCAATATACACCCAGCTACTCTACCATACCAATATACACCCAGCTACTCTACCATACCAATATACACCCAGCTACACTACCATACCAATATACACCCAGCTACTCTACCGTATCAATATACACCAGGCTACACTACCATACCAATATACACCCAGCTACTCTACCATACCAATATACACCAGGCTACACTACCATACCAATATACACCCAGCTACTCTACCATACCAATATACACCCAGCTACTCTACCATACCAATATACACCCAGCTACTCTACCATACCAATATACACCAGGCTACACTACCATACCAATATACACCCAGCTACTCTACCATACCAATATACACCCAGCTACTCTACCATACCAATATACACCCAGCTACACTACCATACCAATATACACCCAGCTACACTACCGTACCAATATACACCCAGCTACTCTACCATACCAATATACACCCAGCTACTCTACCATAGCAATATACACCAGGCTACACTACCATACCAATATACACCCAGCTACTCTACCATACCAATATACACCCAGCTACACTACCATACCAATATACACCCAGCTACACTACCATACCAATATACACCCAGCTAATCTACCATACCAATATACACCCAGCTACACTACCATACCAATATACACCCAGCTACACTACCGTACCAATATACACCCAGCTACTCTACCATACCAATATACACCCAGCTACTCTACCATAGCAATATACACCCAGCTACACTACCGTACCACTATACACCCAGCTACACTACCATACCAATATACACCCAGCTACACTACCATACCAATATACACCCAGCTACTCTACCATACCAATATACACCCAGCTACACTACTGTACCAATATACACCCAGCTACTCTACCATACCAATATACACCCAGCTACACTACCGTACCACTATACACCCAGCTACACTACCATACCAATATACACCCAGCTACACTATCATACCAATATACACCCAGCTAATCTACCATAGCAATATACACCCAGCTACACTACCGTACCACTATACACCCAGCTACACTACCATACCAATATACACCCAGCTACACTATCATACCAATATACACCCAGCTAATCTACCATAGCAATATACACCCAGCTACACTACCGTACCACTATACACCCAGCTACACTACCATACCAATATACACCCAGCTACTCTACCATACCAATATACACCCAGCTACACTACTGTACCAATATACACCCAGCTACTCTACCATACCAATATACACCCAGCTACACTACTGTACCAATATACACCCAGCTACTCTACCATACCAATATACACCCAGCTACACTACTGTACCAATATACACCCAGCTACTCTACCATACCAATATACACCCAGCTACACTACCATACCAATATACACCCAGCTACACTACCGTAACAATATACACCCAGCTACACTACCATACCAATATACACCCAGCTACACTACCATACCAATATACACCCAGCTACACTACCATACCAATATACACCCAGCTACACTACCATACCAATATACACCCAGCTACACTACCATACCAATATACACCCAGCTACTCTACCATACCAATATACACCCAGCTACACTACCATACCAATATACACCCAGCTACACTACCATACCAATATACACCCAGCTACTCTACCATACCAATATACACCCAGCTACTCTACCATACCAATATACACCCAGTTACACTACTGTACCAATATGGACAAATGGCTGTTTTTGAGTGACAGGTTAGACAGATAAAGAGAGACACATTCCCTGTCCACACGGGGATTTGCGTATGGACTGACAGACGGACGCCTCTACGGACGGCCCCAGGAGAACGTCCACAATTGCACATTTTTACCAGTGTAATAATATCTGAATAAGCGGTCACAGGGAGACAGTGTGTCACTGTTAAAATCAGATCAAAGGACGTTTTCTTTAAAAATGTCGTGGAGTAAAAGAAAAGGTTCACAGTAAAGTCTACCAAGTAAAGTAGCAACACCTGTAAAAATGTGCTTGAGTAAAGAAACAAAGCAATTGATACTTTCCACCACTGTCACTTTGTCTTTAACTCAAATCAGAGACATCAGGAGGAAGAGTAAATACATGTTCTCCTCATCCTCCATGTTCATTTCCTGCAGGAGCAGCGTGACCTGATGGAACAGGGCTACAGGGAGAAGGCCGATCAAATGAACGTTGACATCAGACATCTCAGGAACGAGATCTCCTCTCAGAAGGGAAAGAAGAAGAAAGGAATCTGTGTCCTTTCCTGAGTGCTGGAGCAAGTGGGGAATCGGGAATTATATCTGAGGAATATAATTATTCCTCATTGTGGAATTACTGTTCGCTTAATTCCATCATGAGGAATTACGCAAACAGTACAGCCTCGTTTTAGGCCTCAAAGAGCTTGTGTGAGAGATTTTTTTTGGAAACAGAGGTTAATTTGGGGGTAAAAGGTTTGATGTTTATCAATTTTTTTTCAGAAGCAGCACAGCTGGTTTTTTTTTTCTTTTTTTTTCGCTTTTTTTATGCACATTTGCAGAACATAAGTGGACTTCGTGAACTGCTGCTTTTTTATGCTACTTTTACATTTAAATAAATATTATATGATAATGAAAATAAATAAATAAATCTATCTATAATTAACACAATTTTTTTAATTTTTTTTATTTTTTTTTTAAATTTTAATGCACATTCTTGTGTAGGTGGTGAGTTTGTTCCTTTAAAAAAAAATATCAAAAAAAAATGGGGGGAAAAAAGTGTGTGTGGATTTCATGACTGTCAAGAAAAAGAAAAAGAATTTTTTTGTGTTTGTGTGTCATTTTTTTTTTTTTATTTTTTTTGATTGCATTGTGTGTTGATCTCATAATTCATTGTAGGTGACTGGGGTGGGTATAAGTACGGTGGCTGCTGAGGGTCATACAAAGCCAGGCCTGACTACCACAGGTGTTCACAACCACTGCTATGCAGATGACACACAACTTTATATATCCGTTAAGCCAGGTGAAGTTGACCAGTTGTCTAAACTAGAGACCTGTCTTAAAGATGTAAAGGCCTGGAATCCTGGATGACCCAAAATGTCCTCTTATTGAACTTGGATAAGACTGAGATATTAGTTTTAGGTCCCAAATCTCTTCGAGATAAAGTCTTAGTTTTCCTTAAATTTAGATTGCTTCTCTGTCTCCGCCAACAAGGTTGTTAAAAACCTTAGTGTACCTATTGATTCAGACCTCTCCTTTCAGCCCCAAATTAACAATATCACAAGAATGGCCTTTTTCCACCTGAGGAATATATCTAAATTTCTTCCCATTGAGGAGTTTTTTCTCGCCACTGTTGAGTGTTTTTTCTTCCCACCGGGGAGTTTTTTTACCTCGTTTTGCTGGTTGGGGGTTCAGGCCCCTGGTTTTTTGCTCAGTTTTCCTTCTGTTTCTCTGTACAGCGTCTTTGTGACAGTTCTCTGTACAAAGCGCGATACAAATACAATACAATTGAATTGACTCTTCCTCAAAGAACTCAGGCTTGTGTGTCTATATCACGTCACAGCAATGATGTCAAAAGTCTGTTCCTTGAACTCTCAGCACCGCGGGGTTATTATGGGTCTTAAACATGAGGTGCAGTACTAAATAAGCACATACTGGTGTTCCCCTGAGTTCCTTAGTTTCTTCTGTCGCAATAAATGCCCTTTGGCAGCAAATTGAATGTTTGTATTACTAACTCGACACCTTAAAGGGATAGTACACATTCTGGTTTTTTAACAATACATTGTTTTAGATTTAGGCTATTTCAAGTGGCCCAGACAATTTGAATTTTACAAAGCTCGTACAGCTACACTATACTTCCAGAGATTGTATATTCCCTGATTACTCTCCAGTAAATTATGTTTAATCTTATTTTTATTTGGAAATATTTTCAATAGATCTGCAATCTGTTGATATGTGTAGCCTCTGAAAGCTTAATCTCACTGACTGTACAAGCTGTTTTGCAGTTATTGAAAGTCTATGTTCTTGCTTTAGACCACAAACACACTACTCCCAAGTCCACAGCTTGTCAGAAACTTATATGAAGTATCCCCAGCATTCTTCATGCCATGTAAAAACTGTATGGGCCATATTCATTTAAATTCAATATTATTTGTACAGGGTGTTTCACAAAGCAGCTTTACATAGATTCAGGCCTGAACCCCCCAAGAGCCTGAACCCCCCCAAGAGCCTGAACCCCCAAAGAGCCCGAACCCCCCAAGAGCCTGAACCCCACCCCCCCAAGAGCCTGAACACCCCCAAGAACCTGAACCCCCCCAAGAGCCTGAACCCCACAAGAGCCTGAATCCCCCAAGAGCCTGAACCCCACAAGAGCCTGAACCCCCCCAAGAGCCTGAACCCCCAAAGAGCCCGAACCCCCCAAGAGCCTGAACCCCCCCAAGAGCCTGAACCCCCAAAGAGCCCAAACCCCCAAAGAGCCAGAACCCCACAAGAGCCTGAACCCCCCCAAGAGCCCGAACCCCCAAAGAGCCCGAACCCCCAAAGAGCCCGAACCCCCAAAGAGCCCGAACCCCCAAAGAGCCCGAACCCCAAAAGAGCCCGAACCCCAAAAGAGCACGCCTAGGGCGACAGCGGCAAGGAAAACCTCCCTGGCTGGTAAGAGGAAGAAACCTTGAGCAGAGCCTGACTCAGAGAGGGGAGCCCATCTGCTGCTGGCTGCACCGGTTAAGTGAATAAAGGCTTATAGCGAATGTATAACAAACAGAGAGGACTGTCACTGTCCATAAATGTTAATGATGGTTGATCTAGTTGATGCCGGACAAAGATGACTCCAATTTAAACATAATATACTAAAAGTAAAATAATATTTGTAAAAGCTCACAAAGTCAGGTGCCTTTAAGGAAAGTGAAAGTGAAATTAGCTGAACAAGGAAAGCATGTTATCTATTTTAAGCCCTTCACACACTACTTTCTGTATTACTGCTGTGCCACGTTGCACTAAGAAGAACTAATAAAGTTTGAGTTGCAACATCTTTACAGTCTGAAAGGGAGCAAAGTGTGAGTGAGAGGTAAGGTTTTCGGCTTCCTGGTGAGATTAACTGCTGTACAGTATGTATCAAGAGACCTGGAAATCAGAAATCATGTTATGTACTTTATTTCTGCCTTATTTAATCCCTTCTAATAATGTGTATGCCTTCTCTCTTCTCAGATGTAAGATGGAAGGTTCAAGAAAGTTTCATTGAACTCAAAGAGAAACTGAATCCTATGCCATGAACATGGCATGAACCATTTTGATTCCCTTCTTGGTATTTTTCCAAATGGAATCACCCCTGTGTTTATTGTATGGGGTTTAGTTTCTGTTTGAGTTGATTGAAGCTTTACGCCTAACCGACTCTTGGGGTTTCATTAAATGTATGCCAAAAATAATGTAATTATTTGCACTGTAAGTGAGGGAGCTTTGGGTGTTTGTGGGCTCTGTTAGAGGGTGAGATTGCACTGTAAGTGAGGGAGCTTTGGGTGTTTGTGGGCTCTGTTAGAGAGTGAGATTGCACTGTAAGTGAGGGAGCTTTGGGTGTTTGTGGGCGTTGTTAGAGGGTGAGATTGCACTGTAAATGAGGGAGCTTTGGGTGTTTATGGGCGTTGTTAGAGGGTGAGATTGCATTGTAAGTGAGGGTGCTTTGGGTGTTTGTGGGCTCTGTTAGAGGGTGAGATTGCACTGTAAGTGAGGGAGCTTTGGGTGTTTGTGGGCTCTGTTAGAGGGTAAGATTGCACTGTAAGTGAGGGAGCTTTGGGTGTTTGTGGGCTCTGTTAGAGAGTGAGATTGCACTGTAAGTGAGGGAGCTTTGGGTGTTTGTGGGCGTTGTTAGAGGGTGAGATTGCACTGTAAATGAGGGAGCTTTGGGTGTTTATGGGCGTTGTTAGAGGGTGAGATTGCATTGTAAGTGAGGGTGCTTTGGGTGTTTGTGGGCTCTGTTAGAGGGTGAGATTGCACTGTAAGTGAGGGAGCTTTGGGTGTTTGTGGGCTCTGTTAGAGGGTGAGATTGCACTGTAAGTGAGGGAGCTTTGGGTGTTTGTGGGCTCTGTTAAAGGGTGAGATTGCACTGTAAGTGAGGGAGCTTTGGGTGTTTGTGGGCGTTGTTCGAGGGTGAGATTGCACTGTAAGTGAGGGAGCTTTGGGTGTTTGTGGGCTCTGTTAGAGGGTGAGATTGCACTGTAAGTGAGGGAGCTTTGGGTGTTTGTGGGCTCTGTTAGAGGGTGAGATTGCACTGTAAGTGAGGGTGCTTTGGGTGTTTGTGGGCGTTGTTAGAGGGTGAGATTGCACTGTAAGTGAGGGAGCTTTGGGTGTTTGTGGGCTCTGTTCGAGGGTGAGATTGCACTGTAAGTGAGGGAGCTTTGGGTGTTTGTGGGCGTTGTTAGAGGGTGAGATTGCGCTGTAAGTGAGGGAGCTTTGGGTGTTTGTGGGCTCTGTTAAAGGGTGAGATTGCACTGTAAGTGAGGGTGCTTTGGGTGTTTGTGGGCTCTGTTAGACGGTGAGATTGCACTGTAAGTGAGGGAGCTTTGGGTGTTTGTGGGCGTTGTTAGAGGGTGAGATTGCACTGTAAGTGAGGGTGCTTTGGGTGTTTGTGGGCGTTGTTAGAGGGTGAGATTGCACTGTAAGTGAGGGTGCTTTGGGTGTTTGTGGGCGTTGTTAGAGGGTGAGATTGCACTGTAAGTGAGGGTGCTTTGGGTGTTTGTGGGCGTTGTTAGAGGGTGAGATTGCACTGTAAGTGAGGGTGCTTTGGGTGTTTGTGGGCGTTGTTAGAGGGTGAGATTGCATTGTAAGTGAGGGTGCTTTGGGTGTTTGTGGGCTCTGTTAGAGGGTGAGATTGCACTGTAAGTGAGGGTGCTTTGGGTGTTTGTGGGCTCTGTTAGAGGGTGATATTGCACTGTAAGTAAGGGAGCTTTGGGTGTTTGTGGGCGTTGTTAGAAGGTGAGATTGCACTGTAAGTGAGGGAGCTTTGGGTGTTTATGGGCGTTGTTAGAGGGTGATATTGCACTGTAAGTGAGGGTGCTTTGGGTGTTTGTGGGCTCTGTTAGAGGGTGAGATTGCACTGTAAGTGAGGGTGCTTTGGGTGTTTGTGGGCTCTGTTAGAGGGTGAGATTGCACTGTAAGTGAGGGAGCTTTGGGTGTTTGTGGGCTCTGTTAGAGGGTGAGATTGCACTGTTAGTGAGGGTGCTTTGGGTGTTTGTGGGCTCTGTTAGAGGGTGAGATTGCACTGTAAGTGAGGGAGCTTTGGGTGTTTGTGGGCTCTGTTAGAGGGTGAGATTGCACTGTAAGTGAGGGTGCTTTGGGTGTTTGTGGGCGTTGTTAGAGGGTGAGATTGCACTGTAAGTGAGGGTGCTTTGGGTGTTTGTGGGCTCTGTTAGAGGGTGAGATTGTACTGTAAGTGAGGGAGCTTTGGGTGTTTGTGGGCTCTGTTAGAGGGTGAGATTGCACTGTAAGTGAGGGTGCTTTGGGTGTTTGTGGGCTCTGTTAGAGGGTGAGATTGCACTGTAAGTGAGGGAGCTTTGGGTGTTTGTGGGCTCTGTTAGAGGGTGAGATTGCACTGTAAGTGAGGGAGCTTTGGGTGTTTGTGGGCGTTGTTAGAGGGTGAGATTGCACTGTAAGTGAGGGAGCTTTGGGTGTTTGTGGGCTCTGTTAGAGGGTGAGATTGCACTGTAAGTGAGGGAGCTTTGGGTGTTTGTGGGCTCTGTTAGAGGGTGAGATTGCACTGTAAGTGAGGGTGCTTTGGGTGTTTGTGGGCTCTGTTAGAGGGTGAGATTGCACTGTAAGTGAGGGTGCTTTGGGTGTTTGTGGGCGTTGTTAGAGGGTGAGATTGCACTGTAAGTGAGGGTGCTTTGGGTGTTTGTGGGCGTTGTTAGAGGGTGAGATTGCACTGTAAGTGAGGGTGCTTTGGGTGTTTGTGGGCGTTGTTAGAGGGTGAGATTGCACTGTAAGTGAGGGTGCTTTGGGTGTTTGTGGGCGTTGTTAGAGGGTGAGATTGCATTGTAAGTGAGGGTGCTTTGGGTGTTTGTGGGCTCTGTTAGAGGGTGAGATTGCACTGTAAGTGAGGGTGCTTTGGGTGTTTGTGGGCTCTGTTAGAGGGTGATATTGCACTGTAAGTAAGGGAGCTTTGGGTGTTTGTGGGCGTTGTTAGAAGGTGAGATTGCACTGTAAGTGAGGGAGCTTTGGGTGTTTATGGGCGTTGTTAGAGGGTGATATTGCACTGTAAGTGAGGGTGCTTTGGGTGTTTGTGGGCTCTGTTAGAGGGTGAGATTGCACTGTAAGTGAGGGTGCTTTGGGTGTTTGTGGGCTCTGTTAGAGGGTGAGATTGCACTGTAAGTGAGGGAGCTTTGGGTGTTTGTGGGCTCTGTTAGAGGGTGAGATTGCACTGTTAGTGAGGGTGCTTTGGGTGTTTGTGGGCTCTGTTAGAGGGTGAGATTGCACTGTAAGTGAGGGAGCTTTGGGTGTTTGTGGGCTCTGTTAGAGGGTGAGATTGCACTGTAAGTGAGGGTGCTTTGGGTGTTTGTGGGCGTTGTTAGAGGGTGAGATTGCACTGTAAGTGAGGGTGCTTTGGGTGTTTGTGGGCTCTGTTAGAGGGTGAGATTGCACTGTAAGTGAGGGAGCTTTGGGTGTTTGTGGGCTCTGTTAGAGGGTGAGATTGCACTGTAAGTGAGGGTGCTTTGGGTGTTTGTGGGCTCTGTTAGAGGGTGAGATTGCACTGTAAGTGAGGGAGCTTTGGGTGTTTGTGGGCTCTGTTAGAGGGTGAGATTGCACTGTAAGTGAGGGAGCTTTGGGTGTTTGTGGGCGTTGTTAGAGGGTGAGATTGCACTGTAAGTGAGGGAGCTTTGGGTGTTTGTGGGCTCTGTTAGAGGGTGAGATTGCACTGTAAGTGAGGGAGCTTTGGGTGTTTGTGGGCTCTGTTAGAGGGTGAGATTGCACTGTAAGTGAGGGTGCTTTGGGTGTTTGTGGGCTCTGTTAGAGGGTGAGATTGCACTGTAAGTGAGGGTGCTTTGGGTGTTTGTGGGCTCTGTTAGAGGGTGAGATTGCACTGTAAGTGAGGGAGCTTTGGGTGTTTGTGGGCTCTGTTAGAGGGTGAGATTGCACTGTAAGTGAGGGAGCTTTGGGTGTTTGTGGGCTCTGTTAGAGGGTGAGATTGCACTGTAAGTGAGGGAGCTTTGGGTGTTTGTGGGCTCTGTTAGAGGGTGAGATTGCACTGTAAGTGAGGGAGCTTTGGGTGTTTGTGGGCTCTGTTAGAGGGTGAGATTGCACTGTAAGTGAGGGAGCTTTGGGTGTTTGTGGGCTCTGTTAGAGGGTGAGATTGCACTGTAAGTGAGGGAGCTTTGGGTGTTTGTGGGCGTTGTTAGAGGGTGAGATTGCACTGTAAGTGAGGGAGCTTTGGGTGTTTGTGGGCTCTGTTAGAGGGTGAGATTGCACTGTAAGTGAGGGAGCTTTGGGTGTTTGTGGGCTCTGTTAGAGCGTGAGATTGCACTGTAAGTGAGGGAGCTTTGGGTGTTTGTGGGCTCTGTTAGAGGGTGAGATTGCACTGTAAGTGAGGGAGCTTTGGGTGTTTGTGGGCGTTAGAGGGTGAGATTGCACTGTAAATGAGGGAGCTTTGGGTGTTTGTGGGCTCAGAGGGTGAGATTGCACTGTAAGTGAGGGAGCTTTGGGTGTTTGTGGGCTCTGTTAGAGGGTGAGATTGCACTGTAAGTGAGGGTGCTTTGGGTGTTTGTGGGCTCTGTTAGAGGGTGAGATTGCACTGTAAGTGAGGGAGCTTTGGGTGTTTGTGGGCTCTGTTAGAGGGTGAGATTGCACTGTAAGTGAGGGTGCTTTGGGTGTTTGTGGGCGTTGTTAGAGGGTGAGATTGCACTGTAAGTGAGGGTGCTTTGGGTGTTTGTGGGCTCTGTTAGAGGGTGAGATTGCACTGTAAGTGAGGGAGCTTTGGGTGTTTGTGGGCTCTGTTAGAGGGTGAGATTGCACTGTAAGTGAGGGAGCTTTGGGTGTTTGTGGGCTCTGTTAGAGGGTGAGATTGCACTGTAAGTGAGGGTGCTTTGGGTGTTTGTGGGCTCTGTTAGAGGGTGAGATTGCACTGTAAGTGAGGGAGCTTTGGGTGTTTGTGGGCTCTGTTAGAGGGTGAGATTGCACTGTAAGTGAGGGAGCTTTGGGTGTTTGTGGGCGTTGTTAGAGGGTGAGATTGCACTGTAAGTGAGGGAGCTTTGGGTGTTTGTGGGCTCTGTTAGAGGGTGAGATTGCACTGTAAGTGAGGGAGCTTTGGGTGTTTGTGGGCTCTGTTAGAGGGTGAGATTGCACTGTAAGTGAGGGTGCTTTGGGTGTTTGTGGGCTCTGTTAGAGGGTGAGATTGCACTGTAAGTGAGGGTGCTTTGGGTGTTTGTGGGCTCTGTTAGAGGGTGAGATTGCACTGTAAGTGAGGGTGCTTTGGGTGTTTGTGGGCTCTGTTAGAGGGTGAGATTGCACTGTAAGTGAGGGAGCTTTGGGTGTTTGTGGGCTCTGTTAGAGGGTGAGATTGCACTGTAAGTGAGGGTGCTTTGGGTGTTTGTGGGCTCTGTTAGAGGGTGAGATTGCACTGTAAGTGAGGGAGCTTTGGGTGTTTGTGGGCTCTGTTAGAGGGTGAGATTGCACTGTAAGTGAGGGAGCTTTGGGTGTTTGTGGGCTCTGTTAGAGGGTGAGATTGCACTGTAAGTGAGGGAGCTTTGGGTGTTTGTGGGCTCTGTTAGAGGGTGAGATTGCACTGTAAGTGAGGGAGCTTTGGGTGTTTGTGGGCGTTGTTAGAGGGTGAGATTGCACTGTAAGTGAGGGTGCTTTGGGTGTTTGTGGGCTCTGTTAGAGGGTGAGATTGCACTGTAAGTGAGGGAGCTTTGGGTGTTTGTAGGCTCTGTTAGAGGGTGAGATTGCACTGTAAGTGAGGGAGCTTTGGGTGTTTGTGGGCGTTGTTAGAGGGTGAGATTGCACTGTAAGTGAGGGAGCTTTGGGTGTTTGTGGGCGTTGTTAGAGGGTGAGATTGCACTGTAAGTGAGGGAGCTTTGGGTGTTTGTGGGCTCTGTTAGAGGGTGAGATTGCACTGTAAGTGAGGGTGCTTTGGGTGTTTGTGGGCTCTGTTAGAGGGTGAGATTGCACTGTAAGTGAGGGAGCTTTGGGTGTTTGTGGGCTCTGTTAGAGGGTGAGATTGCACTGTAAGTGAGGGAGCTTTGGGTGTTTGTGGGCGTTGTTAGAGGGTGAGATTGCACTGTAAGTGAGGGAGCTTTGGGTGTTTGTGGGCTCTGTTAGAGGGTGAGATTGCACTGTAAGTGAGGGAGCTTTGGGTGTTTGTGGGCTCTGTTAGAGGGTGAGATTGCACTGCAAGTGAGGGAGCTTTGGGTGTTTGTGGGCGTTGTTAGAGGGTGAGATTGCACTGTAAGTGAGGGAGCTTTGGGTGTTTGTGGGCTCTGTTAGAGGGTGAGATTGCACTGTAAGTGAGGGAGCTTTGGGTGTTTGTGGGCTCTGTTAGAGGGTGAGATTGCACTGTAAGTGAGGGAGCTTTGGGTGTTTGTGGGCGTTGTTAGAGGGTGAGATTGCACTGTAAGTGAGGGAGCTTTGGGTGTTTGTGGGCTCTGTTAGAGGGTGAGATTGCACTGTAAGTGAGGGTGCTTTGGGTGTTTGTAGGCTCTGTTAGAGGGTGAGATTGCACTGTAAGTGAGGGAGCTTTGGGTGTTTGTGGGCGTTAGAGGGTGAGATTGCACTGTAAATGAGGGAGCTTTGGGTGTTTGTGGGGTCAGAGGGTGAGATTGCACTGTAAGTGAGGGAGCTTTGGGTGTTTGTGGGCTCTGTTAGAGGGTGAGATTGCACTGTAAGTGAGGGTGCTTTGGGTGTTTGTGGGCTCTGTTAGAGGGTGAGATTGCACTGTAAGTGAGGGAGCTTTGGGTTGTTTGTGGGCTCTGTTAGAGGGTGAGATTGCACTGTAAGTGAGGGTGCTTTGGGTGTTTGTGGGCTCTGTTAGAGGGTGAGATTGCACTGTAAGTGAGGGAGCTTTGGGTGTTTGTGGGCTCTGTTAGAGGGTGAGATTGCACTGTAAGTGAGGGAGCTTTGGGTGTTTGTGGGCTCTGTTAGAAGGTGAGATTGCACTGTAAGTGAGGGAGCTTTGGGTGTTTGTGGGCTCTGTTAGAGGGTGAGATTGCACTGTAAGTGAGGGAGCTTTGGGTGTTTGTGGGCTCTGTTAGAGGGTGAGATTGCACTGTAAGTGAGGGTGCTTTGGGTGTTTGTGGGCTCTGTTAGAGGGTGAGATTGCACTGTAAGTGAGGGAGCTTTGGGTGTTTGTGGGCTCTGTTAGAGGGTGAGATTGCACTGTAAGTGAGGGAGCTTTGGGTGTTTGTGGGCTCTGTTAGAGGGTGAGATTGCACTGTAAGTGAGGGAGCTTTGGGTGTTTGTGGGCTCTGTTAGAGGGTGAGATTGCACTGTAAGTGAGGGAGCTTTGGGTGTTTGTGGGCTCTGTTAGAGGGTGAGATTGCACTGTAAGTGAGGGAGCTTTGGGTGTTTGTGGGCTCTGTTAGAGGGTGAGATTGCACTGTAAGTGAGGGAGCTTTGGGTGTTTGTGGGCTCTGTTAGAGGGTGAGATTGCACTGTAAGTGAGGGAGCTTTGGGTGTTTGTGGGCTCTGTTAGAGGGTGAGATTGCACTGTAAGTGAGGGAGCTTTGGGTGTTTGTGGGCTCTGTTAGAGGGTGAGATTGCACTGTAAGTGAGGGAGCTTTGGGTGTTTGTGGGCGTTGTTAGAGGGTGAGATTGCACTGTAAGTGAGGGAGCTTTGGGTGTTTGTGGGCTCTGTTAGAGGGTGAGATTGCACTGTAAGTGAGGGAGCTTTGGGTGTTTGTGGGCTCTGTTAGAGGGTGAGATTGCACTGTAAGTGAGGGAGCTTTGGGTGTTTGTGGGCTCTGTTAGAGGGTGAGATTGCACTGTAAGTGAGGGAGCTTTGGGTGTTTGTGGGCTCTGTTAGAGAGTGAGATTGCACTGTAAGTGAGGGAGCTTTGGGTGTTTGTGGGCGTTGTTAGAGGGTGAGATTGCACTGTAAGTGAGGGAGCTTTGGGTGTTTGTGGGCTCTGTTTTCCCGCTGCTCCTCTTCTTCCTCTTCAGGAAGTGCAGAATCTGAACGATTCCCAATGAAAAATCCCAATGATTTAAATGGATGTAAATTTTTTTTTTAGCTTTATACCAGATGCTCTTGTCCAGAGATACTCTTTTTACATATCCATTTGTACACCTGGATACTTAGGCTGGTGAAGAAGTACTTTGCTCAAGTGTACAACAGCAATGCCCCACCCGGGAATCAAACCTGCAATCTCAGTTGCAAGCCCGTCTCCCTAACCACTTTACACCGCTGTGTCCGTTTTATGTTCAGTGGCTAATATCAGTAGATTGGTGTGCCCATTTGGGTGTTTCTGGTTCCAGGAAACTCATATGAGATGGAGGGACCAAAGTGTCTGATACAGAACACAAGCACAGGTGAACTGCAGGTGAACCAGGAAGCCCTGGACATTCTGGGGTCAATCCAGCAGCCTGTAGTAGTGGTGTCCATCGTAGGCTTGTACCGCACAGGCAAATCTTACCTGATGAACAGACTGGCTGGAAAGACCACAGGTAATGCCTCCATTTTCTCCATCTGATGTTTTTGCTAGATTTAGGGATTGATATTTTTCCCTGTTTTCAAGGTTCTCGTAGTTGTCATTGATTATTTGGTCACTCAGGGGTTCCTGGTCTCTCTGTAGGGTTCTCTGTAGCTTTACAGTATGAAGGTTCTAATGTTTTACCGTTATCTTTGCATTTCCACTGTTCTATGCCTCCATTTTTCAATGTGCTTCAGCATTCCCTTTGTGCTTTCTGGGTTCTCTCTCTGCAGTCTCATTGTCTAGTTTCAGGGTTCTAGTGTTGCTGGGTTCTCTCTCTGTATTCTCAGGGTTCTAGTGTCGCTGGGTTCTCTCTGTATTCTCAGGGTTCTAGTGTCTCTGGGTTTTGTCTCTATATTCTCAGGGTTCTAGTTCTCTCTGGGTATTTTCAGGGTTCTCCCTGGGCTCCACCATCCAGTCTGAGACGAAGGGGATCTGGATGTGGTGTGTGCCTCACCCCTGCAGAGATGACCAAACTCTGGTTCTGCTGGACACTGAGGGTCTGGGGGATGTGGAAAAGGTCGGATACCTATTATTCTGTGACATTAGTGAACAGCAAACTTTTTATTTTACAGTAACTATAATATATATTACTAGTATGTTACCAAACTGTTGTCATTCTAAAACTAAAACATTAAGAATTCACAAAGACAAGATAAATATGATAAATAGCCATATACTGTATGATAAATAGCTTTTTTATGCATGAACGAATGATGCGATGACACACAGCTGGCCAAGAAACAGTGGAGCAGCCCATTTTCCAAATACTTATGGTTCTCTAAATGGGGGGGGGGGGGGGGCTATGTATAAAAACAGCGGTAATTCCTCCACAGATTCCTACTCAAAATGGATGTAAATACCTAAAATCTTTTTTCTTTTTTTTATACCCTCAAATTAAAGCCGACACATTTTACTGTCATATCCATTCAAATCCAGTCTGCTGGAGCACAGAGCCAAAACAAGCAAAAATTGTGTCACCGTCCAAATACTTACGGACTGCACTGTATATACACATGTATATTAAATCTATGATATGCAACTTATTCCTGATTAAAGCATTCAAATTTAAGATGTTTTCGCTCCCTTTTGACATAAAGATTGACTGTTTTAACAGAAAGATGAGACGAATGACACCTGGATCTTTGCTCTGGCCATTCTCCTGAGCAGCACCTTGGTGTACAACAGCATGAGGACCATCGACCATCAGGCGCTGAGGAACCTACAGTATCCTAGCAACCAACAAGGGCATCCTGGCAACCAACAAGGGCCTGAAGCTGGAAGGTTGGAGAGATCCAGAGGGGCTGGAATTGTAACTGTGTTACTGTAATATCTCACTCAGCTCAATCCGTAATGGGAAGATACGCATGTCTTCTCTTTGCTCAGGGGACACAAGAGCTCATTCATGTCTTTGTTGCTCCAGGTAGCGCAAAGCTTGGCGGATCTCATGACCACAAAGTGTTAATTGAGTAGTCTCTGCTTTGATTAAATGACATGGCTTTGAGTTGCGTTTTCCTCAGTGGATGTGTGTAACAGCTATGTGACGGAGCTTACAAACCACATCAAGGTGAGGACCAGCGAGGAGGGTGAGGGGGAGGTCTCTGCAGACTACGCCCAGTTTCTCCCCTCTTTCGTGTGGACCGTGAGGGACTTCACTCTGGACCTCCTGTTTGATGGGAGGCGCATCACCGCAGATGAGTACCTGGAGAAATCTCTGAAGATCCAGTCAGGTAAGGGCCAAAAAAATAAATAAATAAAAATAAATAACTAAATAAAATCAGACAAAATGCTCAACCAGCTGAGGGAAGCAGGGCCTGAGCTGCGCAGTGTTGTGCAGCGGGTAGCACATTACATGCGCAGCTGCAGCAGACAGATTATTTTACTCAGTGGAAACAGACCAGACATAAATACTCTTAACCCTTTGAAGAGTAGGTTTTTAGAAGGTTGTTACATCAGCATTAGAATGTTCAGTTAAGAACATTCTAATTGCATATTTATGATCTTACAGAAGATCCAGAGCATGATCATTTCCTGGTCTGCTGTAATTTCCTGTCATCTTCTTTAGCGACCCATCTGTCCTCATTTCCACTATTTATTCATAGTACTGATTCTTTTTTAAATCGAACCATGTGAATGACTAAACGCATATATTCTGTCCTGTGCTTGAGCAGGTGTTTGGTACAATTAACCCTGATTTACTGAACAATGCAGAGATGACTCTACTGTTCCACATGTGGATGTTATGTTGTGTTCTGCAACACCTCCATTGTTCGTCCCTCTGTAGGTAACTCTCCAAAAATGGCTCTTTCCAATGCTGTAAGCAACTGCATACAAAATTTCTTCCCGACCCGGAAGTGCTTTGTGCTGGACCGACCCGTCTCCCAGAGCAAGCTGAAAGTCCTTGATGAACTTTGCGACAGTGATCTGGACCCTGATTTTAACCAACAAGTAACAGACTTTTGTAGCTACATTTTCAACCAATCAAAGCTGAAGACACTCTCAGCTGGAGCCGTAGTCACAGGAAGTGGTAAGTGTGCATTTGCTGGAGACTAAATAATAAGATAATTCGACTGTGTCACAGTGTAGTGTAATGGTTAGAGAACTGGCCTTGAAACCTAAAGGTTGCCGGTTCAGTTCCCAGGTAGAGGTCTTTTTTTGAACCCTTGAGCTAGGTACTTAACCTGAATTGCTTCTGGAAAATATTGAGCAGTATACCAAACTCCTCAACTGTTCCTTTTCCAGCAGGGAGGTACATGGCACACATTCCCAAAATGGGCCTTAAAGCACAACTGAACTTTGGTAGAACTCTGGGTTGTGTAGTGTGATAGTAATTTTCTGTTTTCTGTTTCATTGATAAATGTTTACTTATATTTAGATATTAATATAGAGACTTAACAGTCAGCTTTTCTTATACCTTGCTTCTAGTTCTTAGTCTAACAGTAAAGGGCATGGTAGGAGAACAGGGGCCTGCAGGCTGCCCATGAGCTGGATCACGCTGTACCATCTGTGTCTGTGTTATATCTATCCAAGGTCACATTGTAGTGAATTGAAATGTTTATGTTTCTTGTGTGAGAAAGAGCTATATTTCTTCTGAGCTGTCTGAATGTAAAGGAGGGGCCCTTGCTTAGGAGTAAAGAGAAATACCTCTATCTTTCTCTTTGACCTATCTGTATTTCTTCCCTGTCTATGAAATCCGCCCCTTATGACCTGGTCTTTGAAGAAATGTATAAAGGGTTGGCAATTTCTGCTGTATGGCAGAGAGAGCTTTTACGAGCACTCTCTCATTGGTTTATCTGCAAATAAACTTCTTATTATCCAGTGTTAACACGGCTTTTGTTGTGATTCTGTCAAGGACAGACTTCGCTGCACTGTGGGTAAATCGGGAATTTCCACGACAGTAGTTACCTGGCCATGATATGAGTCCAAACGGTGGTGAAATATGTTCGTTAGTTGCTCTGTGCTCCCCTGGGGTGATAATCCAGAATAGGGTATTTGTCGCTTTCCATTCACTTCTATGGGGCAGCTAAAACGGTCTCAAAATGACAGTTCTAGCACGAACACGACCGAGAAAGAAGAGGATTAACCAGTCCTCTTACGTATTTTTTTCATGTAGGCTAATTTAAATTATTTATAAAGTACTATTTTTTTCAATGTTGTTAGCAAGCTACCAGAAAAGACTACCAAAATGTCGGCAGGCACACCAGCAGTGGACCATTTAATTATTAATTAAAAAACACAAGAGTTTGTATTGTATATGCTTGTATTGACAGAATCCTCTTATTTCGCGATCATATATGTGCTAGAAGTGTCATTTTGAGACCGTTTTAGCTTATCCTTAGAAGTGAATGGAGAGCGACAAATACCCTATTCTGGATTATCACCCCAGGGGAGCACAGAGCAACTAACAAATATATTTCGGCACCATTTGGACTCATATCATGGCCAGGTAACTACACAACCCAAAGTTCTACCAAACTTCAGTTGTGCTTTAAAAGAGCGTGTGTGTGTGTGTGAGAGAGTTTGTAAACAGGCATTGCAGGTGAAAGACTGATTCCCTACTTTATAAAGTTTGCAAATACAGACTGTATAAAACCTCCGGCGCTTCTCCCCTTCTCCCCTTCTTGAAAGTGCTGGGGAACCTGGCGGTGACATACGTAGACGCCATTCGGAGCGGGAGCGTTCCGTGTTTGGAGAACGCGGTAGAGGTGGTGTCTCAGATGAAGAACTCCGCGGCGGTCGAGGAGTCGTGCGCCCTCTACAGGCGGCTGCTGGGAGAGCGGTTGGTCCCAGATCCAAAGACGGGAGCGGTAGGAGAGAAGGATCTTTCCGTCATTCACGATGTGTGCCTACAGGAGGCACTGCGGCTCTTTAAGACCAACTCCTTCAAGGATGAAGACGAGCGCTATCAGAATGATCTCATTGTAAGGTTTTGGAGTTTTAAAACGGTTCACAGAGTACCTGCTGCTTCAGGGTCACTATAAGACATTTTTAAAGATCTCAAATATCTTAAACCTTTTCAAAACACCTCAAATCTTTGTTAATCGTTTAACTATAATGACACCATTACCCACATTGCAAGGAATTGATGATTGGTACACAAAAGTGCAGGTGTAAATCTAATACTGCTGGTGTACATTTACCACCCTAATGGGTGTTAAATATACAACACCATTTTTACTGCAATGCTTGTTGTAATTATAAAAGAATGCAGAGAATTCATGAAGGGTTTTGATAGGTAACAAATGTCTAAGGCAATCTAGATTATGAAACCTGCAACCTTTGCGTTACAAAGCCCAGTTTCCTAACCATTGTATGTAATGGTTATGAACCAAAGGTTCGGATCAAGGGTGATCACAGGTGGCTCAGTCCAGCAAGGTGCTTGACAGGCTTAAGCCAGGCTTAGAATGTCAGTGACTATGGCCTCCACATTAAGTTAGACAGTTTTCTCAGGAATCTGTGACCCTGAGATATGCTGATGCAATATAGTATTATAGTGTACATAATTAGGCTGTGATGCTTCATAGTATAGTTGTGTAACCCCCAGGTTGACCCTCTGTGTGCACAGGAACAGATAAAGGAGGTGTATTGTGGGAAATGTAGTGAGAACGCAGAGCTCTCCCTCTGCAACTCTCTACTGCAGCGGCTGTCAGACAAACTGGGTCACGCTTCCTACCTGAGACCTGGAGGATATGCAGACTACAGGATCCAGCTGGACTCCATCGTTCAAACCTACAGAGCTACACCTGGGAAAGGTGTACAGGTAATGTTTACCTGAGATTATACCTCAGAATCTAAACCAGGGATGGGCAACTCCAGGCCTTGTGGGCCGGTATGTATGCAGGTTTTTGCTGCCACCAGTTACCAATTATGTAATTATAACCCAATGATTTACATGATCTGATATTATAGCTACATTCCTCAATGTGAACAGCAGCTAATGAATGTTCTTGTGTTGGTATGCATGTATTGTAGCGTTTTATTGTGGTCTAATTTATGAGTGAATCAGTGTTGGTGCATATGACTAATTAGCTGATTGAGCCAGGGCAACTGGTGTCGGCAAAAACCTGCATACACACCTGGTACTCGGCGATGGCACAAAGTTGTTCCTTTACGTTATATTACATTACATTAATTTGGCAGATGCTTTTATCCAAAGTGTCGTACGATAAGTGCATAACGGAGGTTACTGTAACAACGACAAACAGGTCAGATACATAGAACATTTCTATCATAACACAACAGCTATTCATAAAGATGAACATTGAGTCCAATACACACACTAAGTCTTAAAGCTAAGTCAGTAAGACGTGATAAATGCAACATCATGAAAAACAAGACACGAGAGTTGCATGAGTTTCTTGTCACGTGACTGGTATTGCATCTTGTGCTTGTCTACTATGTCACAGGCTGACCAAGTGCTGGAGGCTTTTTTAAAGGACAGAGAGGAGACTATGAGAGACATTCGGAGGACTGACAAAGTTCTGACACAGAGAATGCATCTTCTGCAGGGTGAGTGGTGCTCAGGAGGTTCTAACTGCTAAGACTCTTGTTGGTCTATAAATGGTCTATTTGTTAAACAAAAATAGTGAGATAAGTTAACAAAAGAAAATTGTGTGATTTCCTTGTTAATAAAAAACACACAGATCCAGCACATCACATCACATGTGTGTGATTTTTTTGTTGCCGCAATTTCTGTCTGTGTTTTTTGTTCACATTAAGTGGACAAAACCCGGGCTGACAGACAGAGATATGAAGCAGAAGCAGAGGTGGCTCTGAGAGAGCTAAAGGTCATGGAGCAGAGGCTGGAAGTAAGTGAGAGAACGAGTGCAGAACATTTAGACTCTTTAGATCCGGTCCTGCTGGTTTTCCATGTTTTGGCACCTGTGATTCGGATAAAGATTTCACACCTCGTTCTACAGCCTTCATTTGGCTGCCCGATTGAAAATATACCACAAAAATGTGTTGTCCTTCAAAGTCTGTAATTCCACACCCCTGCCCTACATACTCAGGCAGTCTCATCAAGGCCAAGTTTACCCAAACACAAAATTTTATTTTTTCCTTCACCAACCCTCAATATACAGGTGCAGCTCAAAAAACTTGAATATCGTGAAAAAGTTCAATATTTTTTGTCACTCATTTCAGAAAGTGAAACTAATATATTATATAGATTCATTACACATAGAGTGAAATATTTCAAGCCTTTATTTCTTGTAATTTTGATGATTATGGCTTACAGCTAATGAAACCCAAAATTCAGTGTCTCAGAAAATTTGAATATTTTGCTTTAACATATTTTTAAAGTATCATATTTAATATTTGGTCGCATATCCTTTGCATGCTGTTACTTCCTGAAGTCTGTGACCAATCAACATCAAAAGACTCTCGATATCTTATTTTCAGGTACTGTTACAAGCGATACTATAACCTCTCTGCATTTGAAATGATCTCAGTATGGAACACATGACTGGCGAAATGGCTGTACGTCATCAAGGGTCTAAGGTATCCAGGGGCGTAGCATAACATTCTGGGCCCCCTTCCCAATGCAAACTCTTTAGTACGGGCCTTCTGGGGGCCCCTCCCCACCTTGGGGCCCTGGGTGGTCAGGTCCACTTGTCCCCCCACTACGACGCCCCTGAAGGTATCAAACGAGCCCCAAACCATCACTCTGCGGCCAGATATGGAGTAGATGTGGACGGATCCCTTTAAGGGTTGTTTCTCTTGACTTTTTCCCCCATAGAGTTCTATAGGAAAATGAGTCAGGAGAAATAACCCTTGCAGTGATCCATCCACATCTACTCCATATCTGGCAACAGAGTGATGGTTTGGGGCTCGTTCGATAGCTCAGACCCTTGATGACTTATAGCCATTTAGCCAGCCATGTGTTCCATACTGTACCAGTGTAATTTACAGCTGAATCTAGTCTCACCCCCCAATTCCCATAGAGATCAGTTCAAATGCAGAGAGGTTATAGTATCGCTTGTAACAGTACCTGAAAATAAGATATCGAGAGTCTTTTGATGTTGATTGGTCACAGACTTCAGGAAGTAACAGCATGCAAAGGATATGCGACCAAATATTAAATATGATACTTTAAAAATATGTTAAAGCAAAATATTCAAATTTTCTGAGACACTGAATTTTGGGTTTCATTAGCTGTAAGCCATAATCATCAAAATTACAAGAAATAAAGGCTTGAAATATTTCACTCTATGTGTAATGAATCTATATAATATATGAGTTTCACTTTCTGAAATGAGTGACAAAAAATATTGAACTTTTTCATATTCAAATTTTTTGAGCTGCACCTATATACATGTGAAAAAAATATGTTTCCCTTTACCAGCTAGCCTAAAAAAAGAGACTGATCTTGTGAATTATATTTTTGAAGGAAGGTGTGACAGAACTTCACCTTGTGTTATCTATTTGAATTAGAGGAACTCAATTTCACACCTACATACCAGGATGCTTGAACATGCAAGTAATACAAATGCTTCTTCAAAAGACCTGTTACAGGAAATGTGCTGTGGATTTTCCTCCTGCTATCCAGCGGTGATTGCACTGTTACACAGGAACATAAGAGCTTGTGTGAGCACAGCAGTGAATTAATCTCCGTTTCTGGTTCTGTCCATCCAGGAGCTGAGAGCCCATGGTGTTCACACAGAACATTAGGAGTTACACTCAGGCGCCAAAAATCAACTCCCATGAGTGTATAAATGTATAAAAAATCATACACAACACCAAGACAATTCTCATGTAAAAATCAACACCCAAGAGTTAGGGGCAGGGGGAGGCGGCGCCAGAATCAACACCCAAGAGTTACACTCAATGTAAAAAATAAACACCAAAGAGTTAGACTCAGTGTAAAAAAATCAACACCCATGAGTTACACTCAATGTAAAAAATCAACACCCATGAGTTACACTCAGTGTAAAGAATCAACACCCATGAGTTACACTCAGTGTAAAGAATCAACACCAAAGAGTTAGACTCAGTGTAAAAAAATCAACACCCATGAGTTACACTCAATGTAAAAAATCAACACCCATGAGTTACACTCAGTGTAAAGAATCAACACCCATGAGTTACACTCAGTGTAAAGAATCAACACCCATGAGTTACACTCAGTGTAAAGAATCAACACCCAGGAGTTACACTCAGTGTAAAGAATCAACACCCATGAGTTACACTCAGTGTAAAGAATCAACACCCAGGAGTTACACTCAGTGTAAAGAATCAACACCCATGAGTTACACTCAGTGTAAAAAATCAACACCCAAGAGTTACACTCAATGTAAAAAATCAACACCCATGAGTTACACTCAGTGTAAAGAATCAACACCCATGAGTTACACTCAGTGTAAAGAATTAACATCCAAGGAGTTACACTCAGTGTAAAGAATTAACATCCAGGAGTTACACTCAGTGTAAAGAATTAACATCCAGGAGTTACACTCAGTGTAAAGAATCAACATCCAAGGAGTTACACTCAGTGTAAAGAATCAATGACTATTTTTTATTTGTGTAACCAGTTCTGTCTCTTCATGTCAGGTAGAACTATTTTTTTTTCATGCCCTAAAGAGGTCGTATAGTACTGAAGAGAAGGGTGTTTTCAGAAGAATATTTTTCACACTAGTATAATCACAGTAATGGAGAAAAGATCTCTATGTATATATATATATATATATATATATATATATATATTCATTGTAAAACTTATATTAAATTCTTCTGTGTTTATCGCTCAGTCAGCCAAGGCAAACCAGAGACAAAATATATATCTGTGTGTGATCGGTGTGTGCATCGATCTGTCTCTCTTTTTGTCTCTATCTTTCTCCCTTCTGTCTATCTTCTCTCTATGAAACTGCCGGCCTGTGGCCTCTGACCCACTTGCAACACAGGCACAAGACCCATCTTATCGCTGGAGGGCCAGAGGAGACGCTTATCTTGAATCCTGAAAACAAGACGACTCTGGGAGAGCAAATAGTATTGACAACTGTTTGTGTAACGTTAAGGGCTAGGAGTCACTGTGCACACATCCAATATGTATGATCTAACCAATCATTGACTTTGTATATTCCACTCTATGCCTATGTATTAACTGTGCACTAATCAGAGGTAGGATAATCTATGTATTAGCTTTTTGATTATATATGGCGGAGATTGCCTCCGTCTCTTCAGTTCATGCTTGACCACCTTGTGTGTGCAAGTACTGGACTCTTTCTGCAGAGAAATAAATCCTTTTCTTCATGGAAATTTCACAACCAGAAAATGTTCTTATTTGAGATGTGGCAAGCTGTTCTGACTTGTGACTTGCAGCCAACCCCTGTGGTCTAAACAGGAAAGGAAACAGTCCACAAGCTTAACTTGCACTTCTCTTCCTCTTTAAGTGCCATTTTAAGATTCCTCCAAGAAAACTGTCACTGCACAAAGGACCGTGAAATGTGTTTATTACCTTTTGGGGAATTTTAAAATGGATTGTTATTGGATTCTGTTGATGAGCTGACTTTATTCTTCCAGTATTTAGTGAATTAAATCTTTTTTCATTCTGTAAAACCTGCCTTTATATCGGTGTACACCTTTAATATTCCTGCACCTCCTACACCCGATGCCTTTCTGCGCAGCCAATGGGACACAATGGGCAACACTTTTATCAGTGATTGTGTGTCACAGCAGATCAATTGAGTGAATTCTTGCTGGGCTTGCATTGTGTGTAAATGACAAGTTTAGTACAATTCGAAAGTGAAGCGGTTCATTTGGGAGATTCTTGGCAATTTGTTACATCTGAACATTCATAATCAACAATGAACCCCCACCCTTTGAAATTCTGCATTTACCCGTGTACCCGGTGGAAATCAGTGCTAAATTGTGTAACCCATTAATGTAAGGATTGAGGATCCATTCGTTTAATCATCTTCAAAAACTTAGTTAAAAACACAGCAAAAGTATTTGGACAGTGACACCAATTGTTGCTGTTTTAGCTCTAAAACAATGACTATGAGGTGAAAGTACAGACTGTCAGCTTTAATTTGAGTTTTTTTTTTGTAGTCCACCCAATACTGAAATTGTAGTGTTACTGTCCTAATACTTTAGCATTTAGCTGTATATAATTTTATTGCCGTAATTAGTTACCGTAAGTCCTTTAGTGGCGGTGCCTGCTGGGGGAGGGGGGAGGGGGGACTGTGTATAGGAGTGTTTCTTTAAGTTGGTTTTCCCCTGGCTATTTCCATGATCTGGTTTCACTTTCACTTTGAGTAATCCTCATTTAAAGCAGCTCGACATTTTGAGCACAACCTCATTCTGAATATCAGCTCAAAGGTTTCTGACTGAAAGTTTAACTCTGGATCGCTCTGTACCTGGAGTCTAGCAGTTACAGGTAAATATATTGACAGCTGTTCCTTCTGATTGAGTTATACAGGTTTTGAAGACTATAGACTTGGATTTTTTGTGATGTGTTTGTGTAAAATATGGTATATAATATTACTTTTGTAACTTGTGCCAAACTGAAAGTAAAAAAATATTTTCCCAGATTAAGAGCATAATTTTTTGAAAATGTAACAGAAAACTTTAATTTTGTTCATTCGTTTTACGTGTTTATAAATCATTAATGTTCAGAATTTTAGCGGTTAAACTAATCAGTTCGTTTGCATAATTCTTCCAATCATAAGCATGACTATGCATGATAGACTACTGTGCTATTAAAATAGAGGGGACATATTTAATAAATACACGTGTGGAGGAATATCTCCTTCGGTTAATAATGGGTAATAAAATCAATGTTTTTCCTACATCTTCATGAGACTTTGTTTCTTTCCTTACATGTTTTTCTCCAAGTTTGTGCGTTTACAGAAATGTGGTTCAGACCCTTTTATTTGGAACAGCAGTCAGTGTGTTTGAATGGGCAGTAGTCACGCTGTTTTTGCCGTCTCCCGATGATTATTTGTCGGAAGATACGTGCGTCTGACACTGATTCTCCATTGCTTTTTAAGCACAGACGAAATACAGTGACTCATCTACAGTGAAGAAACATCGCCCCCTTCAGGTGTACAAAGGAACAGCAGAGATTATAGTCAGCCATTTAAGAACACTCAACACCTCCAACTAACTTCACAAAAATCATGGGAGAGCCGCAGGTAACTCGACCACCGCCAGAGAGAGTCGTGTGGATGTCCACTGATTTTATTCTACTTCAGTTTGAGTTTGCAGTTGACCGATGTGACATATCCAAGTAGGAAGTAAGAACACATTTGTGTTTTTTAGAAACCGTGTGCCAGCTTATTTCAAGCATACATCGCATAATTAGACATTTTTAACATAATGAATTTCCCTTTTTGAACATGCAATTTATCTCACTATAATGCAATTAACATAAAGTTTCTGTTTTGTATCAATTTCAAGCTTTCCTATCTGCTGCAAAAAATTTTTTTTTACAAAGCTCTATGTCCCATAAAAAAATGTATGTGAACATTGTGAGATAAAGTGTCTCTGGTGATCATGATGCCAGACCCTCTATGAACACATTGCTGTTGATAAGAGTCTTTAACCTAAACTGATCAAATGTGTGAGAG